>VZUI01043235.1:0-118316 GCA_013401135.1 Cettia cetti
TGGATGGATGGATGGATGGATGGATGGATGGATGGATGGATGGATGGATGGATGGATGGATGGATGGATGGATGAATTTCTTCCTGGGTGGCTTCCCTCAGCCTGAGTGGGAGCAAAGCTCCAGAAGCCACACCAGAGCCAGCTTTGCTCTGTCTTGGCTACCCCATCTCACCTCCCCCACTGCCCATGTCCCTGTTGGGGACATATTTTTAGCCCTGCTTCCTCTTGTGCACTTGCTGACCTTCATGGCGAGACGCTGTTGCACAACACGGGGTCACCGCCGCTGCGGGGAAGTCCGAGGATGCACGAGCCCTTGGTCCAGCTGCCAGCCTTGGTCCCTCTGTCCCAGGCAGCCCTTGCTGCCAGCTCAGATCCTCCTCATCCCCAGTATTCTCCTCTTAGCCCTCATCCCAAACTCTCCCTTCTCTTCAGCCCATGAAGCCGCTGAAGGCCACGGCCACCACGTCGCAGCCTGTCCTCACCCTCCAGCAGATCGAGACGATTTTCTACAAGATCCAGGATATCTATGAGATCCACAAGGAGTTCTATGACAGCCTGTGCCCGAAGGTGCAGCAATGGGACAGCAATGTCACCATGGGCCACCTCTTCCAGAAGCTGGTATGCACCTTCCCTGGGTCTTGCTCCTCTTGGAAGAGAAGGGCTGGAGTTGTGATGAGTTTGGAGCTGTGATGCCCGCAGGGGCTGTGCCTATGGATGCCATGACCATGCTGGGGAGAGGAGGAGGAGAGGCCAGGTTGAAGAGCTGTAGCTTCAGCTTCTGTTCTCCAGGCACTTCTTATCTCTCTGCTGGAATTTGGAGATTTATGGAGGCACAGGTTGGGCAGGAGCTCCACCATCCTGCCCTGAGCAGGAGCCAAGCATGTGACCCCCAGCTGGCTGGATGTCCTGCCAGGAGGGGACAACGCTGGGCAGTGTCACCTCAAGGGCTGCCTGACCCCTTGGGTGCTGTGGGGGGCTTCAGCACCCTGCTGGTGCCTGGCTAACCCCCACTCCCCACAGGCCAGCCAGCTGGGGGTCTACAAGGCCTTTGTGGATAACTACAAAATCGCCCTGGAGACGGCAGAGAAGTGCAGCCAGAGCAACTACCAGTTCCAGAAGATCTCAGAGGTAAGCTGGGATGGGGCTGTGCCAATGGGACAGGGCTGTGCCCGTTCTGTCCCTCCACAGGGCAGGGAACACTGTCCTCGTGGCTGAGCTGGCCGTGGAGATGCTCTCCCTGCCCTGGGGACTCTCAGGGACTGTCCCCAAGGGCTGGGCCACGGGGGCTGTGCTGGAGGGCTGTGGTCTTTGGGCATTGCAGGAGGTTGTCCCCACCTTGTGCAGGCTGGGCTCAGCCTCTGCAGCCCATCCAGTGTTGGTGGGTGCTGTGGCTGCATCTCCTCCTGCTGCCTGCATCTCCATGCCTGGTTCCCCTGCAGAAATGGGGTCCTCCATGGCTACAGCCTGAGCTCTCTTGTCCTGTTCAGCTCGATGGCATCACCACCATGTCCCAGCTGCTGGGCACAGCCAGAGCTGCTCCCAGCCAGGCAGGAGCCCACACTCCTTCACCCAGCACCCGTGTGTGGCTTCCGGCAGGGCCAGCCTGGGGCCAGGGGGAGATGTCAGGGTGCAGGAAGGATAGGGGGGACCCCATGACCTTGAGCCACAACCTTTCCCCCCACCCCAGCCCCCCTCGGGCTGCTCTGATGGGCCTTTCCCTCCCTAGGAGCTGAAGGTGAAGGGCCCCAAGGACTCCAAGGAGAGCCACACGTCCGTCACCATGGAGGGTACGGCGGGCGCGGGGAGGGGACGCAGATTTTTGTGCGTGCGGGACCAGCGTGGGTGAATTCCCGAGCCCTTTGTGTGCACCTGGAGCCCGCGGGGACGGGGACTGGGGGGGGGGGGTCGCGGCTCTTTAGGATGCTGGGGGCGTGCGGCAGCCCCCCACCCCCTGCCCACCGCTCCTCCCCGCCCGCGGCTGTGCCGGGAGCCGTGCGGAGGGACCGGAGCTGTGCCGCAGCCGGGCTGAGCGGCAGCGATGGCTGCGTGGAGACGGGGCTGCCATGGAAATCCTCGTCATTGTCCGGCTCTGCTGTAACTGCACCTATGGTGAGGCGAGGGGGGCGGCTCCGCTTTGGGGGTGCCGGTGGGGAGCGATGCCGCGGGGTCTGTGCCGGGGGAGGGGTGGAGGCTGCGTCGTGCTCTGCAGGCTGAAGTTGGGAGCGTCTTTGTTCCAGGCTCGATTGAATCATCTTGGCTCGGCACACGCAGCCACGAGCTGGCCGGCCCCGCCGGGCAGGGGCTCCTGCTGCTGATGGGACACAAGGAGCTGGGGTGGGCAGGGGCATCCTGGGCCGGGGGACCCCCTCTGCCACGTGGATGGTGATGGGGAGGGGTCCCCATTTGCTCCAGCATCGTGGGGCTGGAATGTTCATCTCTCCATGGCTGGGAGGAGAGGCACCAGGCGTCCCTGCCTGCTGCAGCCCGTGGGTCCCAGGCTGGCAGGACTGTGTGCACAGGAGCCCTGTGTGCACAATAACCCCGTGTGCACAGGAGCCCTGTGTGCACAGTAACCCCGTGTGCACAGGAGCCCTGTGTGCACAGGTTGCTCCTCTCTTGTGCTGGGACAGCCCCTCCCGGGGCTCCCCAGAGCTTCGTGTGTGCCTGTAGTGCTGGCAGCAGGAGGGTCCATCCTTCCTGTGGGTCTGGGATGGTGGAAAAGGGGGCACAGGGTGAGGGCTGAGCCCTCTGCCAGCCCCTGGTTGGTGTCTCTGGCCTGGAGAGCTCCTTAGTGCCTGGGTATGAGTTGGAGGGGTTCTTCCAGTACAGTTCTAGGTACAAGATTAGGGCTCTACCTGGTCCTTGCTGCTTGCTGGTGCCTTATTAAGCATAGAGGACATGGACCTCCCCCTGCTCCTGGTGGCTGAGCCACAGAGAGGGACAGGATTGTCAGCCTTTCCCCATGGATTGCTGGCCTTTGCTCCCTGCCTGTCACCGTTATCCCAGAGCAAGGTTCTTGCTGGCTGTCACAGGGAGCAGGGCTCTTGTTTTACCCTCTGGCATGGAGTTGTGAGGGTGCAGCCTCTGGTTAAGGTTCAGCCTGGCATTGTCACCTCCTGAGCAGAGACCCCCTGCTCACCCTGTCTCAGGACTGGGTGCCATGAGGCAGCACCCTCTGGGATAAAGGGGATGGGAGCTCCCCACGACTCAGCCCAGGGGGAGGAGGTGGCACCTTTCCCTCCTCTGGCCTGAAACCTGCCTGCTCTCAGCCCCTGCAGTTTGGGGAAGTGCTCCAAAGTGAAGGGAAAACCCAGAGACATCAGCCTGACTGGCAGCAGCCTGGGGTGGCATGAATGTGGCCAGGCACAGGGAGCAGCACTGTGAGTGAGCTCTGTGCCTGTGCCTGCCCAAAGAGGTGGGGAGGAGGAGAAGGGTCTGTCTGCTTCCACTGAAATGTGCCTCTGAAGAGCCTCTGGGGCTGTTTCCTGCTGGGAGGGTGTGTGGCAGGAGAAAAGGGTTCTCTGTACCCCGTGTGTGAGGCAGCTCTGCCCCCTGCCCTGGCTGGGGCCTCACGTGCAGTCACAGGGGGCAGCAGGCAGGGACATGGGGCTGGTGTTGGGCTGAGGCATGGACCCGGTGTTCTCTGTATGTGGAGGTTTTGCTGCTGCTGGAGCAGCCTGGGGCTCCCTTTGCACCCAGGGCTGGCTGGGCTGGTGCAGAGAGCTGGGTACAGGGTGTCCCATGGGGTGGCAGAGCCCGCTGAGGGACGAGTGAGCCAAAAGGGAAACTGAAAGAGCTGCTGAGGGTGACGAGTGTCTCTTCCTCTTCACAGCCACCGCACAGCAAGTGTGGGTGCAGCCCTCCCGGGGAGGCCCTGCCCTCCAGAGGGCTGTCCCAGTCCTGTACTGCCACAGTGTGATGGGACATCCCATCCTGCTCACCACCCACCACCTAGCTGTGGTTCCTCGTGCCCCCAAGCACAGCAGGACACGGGGCTGTGGCAGTGGTGGCTCCCCACTGCTCCTGGCACTACCATGGTTGTCTGGCTGGGCTGGCTCTCTGCAGGACAGATCCCAGATGCTTCCCCAGGGCTCTGTGCAGACCAGGGGGCTCTCTGGTCATCTGGGCTCCCCTCCTTGTCCCTGTTCTCTCTGTGACAGGTGGGAGAGGGGCCAGGGCTCCAGCCACAGGTGGCTGCTGACACTTTCTCTCTCCCCTCAGCGCTGCTGTACAAACCCATCGACCGGGTGACACGGAGCACCCTCGTCCTGCACGTGAGTGTCACGCCAGTCCCACGGGGATGCTGCTGGGCTCTGTCTCTGCTGCTCCTGGGGGTCTGCAGCTGTGGGGAGTGCTGATGAGGGGTCTCCAGGTTGGGTGCTTTCGAGCTGCTAACCTGTGCCTGTCTCCTTCCAGGACCTCCTTAAGCACACCCCAGCTGACCACCCTGACTACCCGCTGCTCCAGGACGCCCTCCGCATCTCCCAGAACTTCCTCTCCAGCATCAATGAGGATATTGACCCCCGGAGGACAGCGGTCACCACCCCCAAGGGCGAGGTGAGCCTGTGGGGTGGGCAGTGGCTGGGCACAGGGTGAGGGCTGAGCCCTCTGCCAGCCCCTGGTTGGTGTCTCTGCCCTGAAGAGCTCCTTAGTGCCTGGGTATGAGTTGGAGGGGTTCTTCCAGTACAGTTCTAGGTACAAGATTAGGGCTCTACCTGGTCCTTGCTGCTTGCTGGTGCCTTATTAAGCATAGAGGACATGGACCTCCCCCTGCTCCTGGTGGCTGAGCCACAGAGAGAGGCAGGATTGTCAGCCTTTCCCCATGGATTGCTGGCCTTTGCTCCCTGCCTGTCACCGTTATCCCAGAGCAGGGTTCTTGCTGGCTGTCACAGGGAGCAGGGCTCTTGTTTTACCCTCTGGCATGGAGTTGTGAGGGTGCAGCCCCTCTGCCCCACAGACCCGGCAGCTTGTCAAGGATGGCTTCCTGGTGGAGCTGTCGGAGGGCTCGCGGAAGCTGCGGCACGTCTTCCTCTTCACCGACGTGCTGCTCTGTGCCAAGCTGAAGAAGACAGCAGTGGGGTAAGGAGGGCGCCGGGCACGGGGGGAACGTGTCACAGCCCCCCATCCCTCAGTGGGCCGGGGGATGTGGCAGGGAGGGGCTCAGGCATCACTCAGCACCTGGCCTGGCTGCAGGAAGCACCAGCAGTACGACTGCAAGTGGTACGTGCCCCTGGCCGACCTGGTGTTCCCCTCGCCGGAGGAGTCGGAGCACTGCCCGCAGGTCCACGTCATCCCCGACCACGAGCTGGAGGACATGAAGATGAAGATCTCTGCCATCAAGAGTGAGGTGCAGAAGGAGGTGAGAGAAGGGTGTGAGGCATCCTCTTGGCGTGGGTGCCTTGCTCTGGATCAGGGGTGGGGCTTTAGGGGCCGGGGGCTCCTCTGAAAGGTCCTCTCTGCTCCCCGTCTGCAGAAAGCCAACAAGGGGCAGAGCCGCGCCATCGAGCGCCTCAAGAAGAAGATGTTTGAGAACGAATTCTGGCTGCTCCTCAACTCACCTGCCATTCCCTTCCGCATCCACAACCGCAACGGGAAGGTGAGGAGGGCGGGCTGGGGCCGGGCTCAGCCCTGCCTGCACGCAGCCTGCCACATCTCCCTCTCTCTCACAGAGCTACCTCTTCCTGCTCTCCTCCGACTACGAGCGGTCCGAGTGGAGGGAGGCCATCCAGAGACTGCAGAAGAAGGGTAAGTCTGGGGCAGCTGAGCCCCTCTTGGGGCTCCTGGTCCCCCCCAGAAGCCACAGGGAAGTTCTACAGGCTCCCAGCCTGGTGCTCTTCAGTCTCTGTCTGTGTCCCTCTGAAGCTTCTGTCCTCTCCCAGACCTCCAGGCCTTTGTCCTGAGCTCAGTGGAGCTGCAGGTGCTCACAGGATCCTGCTTCAAGCTCCGCACTGTCCACAACATCCCTGTCACCAGCAACAAGGACGGTGAGTGACGCTGGGTCCTGCTCTGCTCAGATGATGCCGGCCAGGAGCTGTGGGCTCCCTGAGCTGGAGCGGGGACTCTGCTGTGCAGGGGACAGCTTCCCACCAGGTGGCACTGCTGGAGCAGCGTCGGGCTCCCAGGCAGTGCAGGCCCGGCTGCAGCACCGGCTGCTTTTGGGCTCTCTCCAGCCCCCACCATGGGCTGGGCAGGACCAGTGTGCCCAGGGTGAGACCCAGCCAGCCCCTCTGGGAACCTCCCCCAGGGCTGCCCAGCAGCAGGAGACATTGGGATGTGTGTCAGTGGGGGATACAGAACTTAGGGATGTCCCTCCAGGGGCTTGGGGACATTTGGGCGTCACTGCAGGCACCTTGCTTGCTGTGCCAAAGGCTGCCTTGGGGATGGCCAGCCCCAGGCCCTGACACAGCCTCTGCTCCCCTGCCACAGATGACGAGTCCCCAGGGCTTTATGGGTTCCTGCACGTCATCGTCCACTCTGCCAAGGGCTTCAAGCAGTCAGCCAGTAAGTTTGGACACCCACCCTGCTTGGAGGGGCTGGTGGGCTTGAAGAGCTGGGGTCCAGCACGTGGCCCTGCTCTGCCCACAGTGGTCCCCTGGGAGATGGTGAGGGTGTTCCTGGGGTGCTGAGCAGTATCTGCTCCCCCAGACCTCTACTGCACGCTGGAGGTGGACTCCTTTGGCTACTTTGTCAGCAAAGCCAAGACCAGGGTGTTCCGGGACACCACGGAGCCGCAGTGGAATGAGGTGAGGGAGGCTGGGATGCAGGGAGGGGTCTGTGCTCCCCATTTCCCTTCAGCCCCAGTTTTGGAGCCACTCTGGGGCGCTGGGGTTGAGCCACCCTCCCTGCACACCCCAGGAGTTTGAGATTGAGCTGGAGGGCTCCCAGTCCCTGCGCATCCTCTGCTACGAGAAGTGCTATGACAAGACCAAGCTCAACAAGGACAACAATGAAATTGTGGACAAGATCATGGGCAAGGGGCAGATCCAGGTATGCACTGGGGCTTTTGGGTATCCTCTCACCTGAAGGAGGACTCCTTAGGGCCTGGCACCTGGGCTGGGAGGGCTGTCCTGGAGTGATGCCTGGGGTGGGCAGCTCCGCTTTTGGGAGCGGGGTACAGCAATTGTGGGGTTGAAGGCAGTGAGGTGGGCAGGCATCAGGCATGGGGGGTGATGCAGAGTGGCTGCAGGAGAAGGTGGGACAAAGTGAGAGGGGCCTTTGTGGAGGTGGCAAAGCCAGACCTTCCCTGCAGAAGTGCATCCAGCCCCAGCTGGGCTGGAAGCATTTCCGTTCTGCTGCTCTCCGTGCCGTGGGCCCGGGGGGCTGCAGGGAGGGGTTGGCAGCTGCCCTAGGGAGGGCTCTGCATGTGCAGCCCCCCATCCCTCCTGTGTCCCCCTCTGCCACCATCTGCCTTCCCTGTGCCTCCATCAGCTGCTGTTATGGCAACGGGGGTTTCCAGGGCAACGGCTGAGCCGCCTCTGATTGGAGGCTGTCAGGCAGGGAGGATGGCAGCCTGGGCTGCCCTGGGATGCTCCCAGGTGAGCAGGGCCAGGAGGATGGAGTGGGGGGCAGGCAACCCCCAGAGCTCACATTCCCCCTGCAGCCACCTTGTTGGCCAGGCTGCAGGGAAGCCCAGGGCAGGGGGACACAGTTCAGGCTGGAGGTGTCCCTGTGTTCTGCTGGTGGGCACCCCAGCCTGGCTGCCCTGGCTGTGCTGGGGACAGGGTCGTGCCTGGGACACAGCCCTCGACCCAGGGCCACTTCAAAGGGCTCCTCATGGCTGCCTGCTCCGTGGGAAAGCAACTGAGGGCAGGTCCCTGGGGAGCAGAGAGCAGCATGGAAGTGCTGCTGGAAGGGGACGCTGTGAGGAACCAGCACTGGAGGGGGCACAGGGTGGGAAGTGGGGGCTCAGCTCCACCAGTGGCTTGTTCATACCTGAAATCACCCGCCTGTTGCCCTCTCCCCCAGGAAGCAGTGGTGTGGGGCTGGCACTGGGCCAAGTGGGAAGGCCAGGGCAGGGAAGGGGCTCGGTGTCCCGCGGGGATCAGTCCAGCTGCGCTCTCGGAAATAGCCTGGATCAACAAACATGAGTCATGCTGGGAGCTGCGGGGGTCGGGACAGGGACAGCACAGCCCGTACCCGCTGTGCAGAAGTGGTGGGGGAAGAAAGGGA
The DNA here is from genome assembly GCA_013401135.1 of Cettia cetti. NCBI lineage: Eukaryota > Metazoa > Chordata > Aves > Passeriformes > Sylviidae > Cettia > Cettia cetti. The sequence continues at coordinate 8,170 of VZUI01043235.1, forward strand.
GAGAGAAAAGGCCATGGGGCTGCTTTTCCCAAGGATCTGGATGGATGGAAGAGTGTCAGGGTTGGGGCTGTGCTGCTGTCACCCAGAGCTCGGCCTCTGCCCCAGGGGTGGGCTGGGTGACAGGGCAGGACAGCAGTGAGCAGGATGGGCAGTGCTGCTCCTGGGGCTGTAATCAAGCCCCAGAGCTGCTCCCCTGCCTTCTCCCTGGAATTCTTAGGCAAAGATGCTGCCCTGGAGGTTCTCACCCCGGCTGCTCCCTGGGCTCATCGTGAGCTGCTGCTGGTTCCACATAGCAGCACTGGCTGCTCCGTGGGAATGTGTAACTCCTGGCTGGCATTAACCCTGTTTTGTTGTTATTAACCCCATTTTCTGAGGCTGAAATATGCTGTGGTTGGGGTAGCGCTGCCTTGTTTGGCTTGTGTCCCCATGAGGGTCTTGTGCCCCCTGCACTGCAGGGCTCTGCCCTGCTCTGAGCTGCCCCAATTGTTCCCAGCAGCTGGGCTGTGTCTGCTGGGTGCTGGCAGGGGTGTGTGGTGCTGTGCCAGGATGGCAGACGGATGTTTTGATGGGCAAAGCAGGCTGTGAGTGCTTGTGCCCACATTGCAGAGGACAGAGGCTGCATGTGGCCCCATGCCCAGCAGGAGACAGGCAGTGGGTGATGAGAGGGGTCTCAGGACCCCCTTCCTCAGCCCATTTGATGCACGGGGGATGAGGCTGTTGAAGCAGAGCCTGTGTTGTCATGGGCACGATGCCTGCTGTAGCCTCGGGGAATAGCTGCCTGTCCGTCTGTCTGTCCCCTTCCCTGGGCTGGCAGAGGCTGTGGCAGGGGAGATTTGGGATGTGGGGCGCCTCAGGAAGCCGTAGTGACCCCTATGGACTCCAGGGGCTGCTGAGGGATGGTCTGGGGGGCAATGCAAGTTCCCCCAAGCCTGCCCCTGTCAGAAGCAGCAGGCAGGGACCCTTCCAGGGCTTCCTTGCCCCCATCACCCCCTGGCAGTGGAGCTGACCAGGGCCAGGGTACCCAGAGGGGACATGGGGGTACCCACCTGTCCCTAGGCGTGACAACAGACCTCAAAAGCCTCCTGAGGAGAGGAGACGAGACGAGAGCCAGCCTGGCTCCTGCGCGGAGCCGGGAGTGCTGCAGCCGCCAGCGGCGGTGCCTCGGGGGCCGCGGCTGCCGCTGGCGCTGCGAGGCGGATAACGGCAGAGGGATAACGGGAGAGGATAACAGCGGATAACGACGGATAACGGCGGCGGGGAGCCCCCCCAGCGCTGCCGAGCGGCGGCGGGCGGCAGGGCGAGAGTTAAACGCGTGGGGGCCGCCGGGGGGGGCGGGGGGGCTGGGGCTGCCTTTGAGTCACTTCCTCGCTGGGGGAGGGAGGTTTTTGGGGCTGCCTCGCCGCCTCGCCAGCCCGGCTCACACCCTGAAGATGAGCCCTGCCCGCTCGCCGCCCCGCCGCCCCAGCAGGGCTCCCCTGGCCGGCCCCCGCTGAGCTCTCCCCGCCGGCAGAAGGGATGCGGGTGCTCTGCTAACCCAGCCCGCGGGCACGCTCCCGGCCGCCCTCGTGTCGCCTGGCCCGAGCCGAAGCCGTGGTGGCGATGACGGAGGTGTTGGTGCAGCCGGAGGGCAGCCCCGGCCCCGGGGGCGAGCAGCAGCCCGAGCGCGGCGTGGAGGAGCCCGAGGGGAAGCGAGCCCCGAACACGGGCGCCCGGCTCTGGGGCAGGGTGCGCAGCAAACTGCTCCGGCAGAAGGTGCTCCGGGCGCGGGGGGTGGCTGCCGGGGACAGCGCGGGGCTCCGGGATGGTCCTTCGGGCGGTGCTCTGCGTGGTGACCGTGGCTTTTTGGCGGGTGGTTTTGTGGGGTGCGGGGTGCTGATGCGGGGGGCTGTGTTGTTGGTGTGGAGAGTGAGCGCTGTGGGCTCTGTGCACGGAGCAGGGAGGCTGTTTGGGTGCTTTGGGAGCTCTTAGATGCAGTTGGCAGGCTGCGAGGTGTTTGTTTTCCTCCTTCCCTCTCTCTCTCTGTGTGCTGGCAGGCTCCCGGAGGCTGAGCTGTTTGTACCGGGGGCTCCTGCAGAGGCAGGGCAGGGAAGCCCCTGCCCAGCCCTGGAGCTCGCCCAGGAGGCAGTGATGCTTTTGGGCTGGCTGGGGCCGGGTTTCCTGGGGTGCCACAGCACCCAGTGCCTGCATCCCCCCCTCTTGCAAGCCGGGTCGATCCAGGCTTTCCCAGCTCACAGCTGTGTCGCAGCCACATCAGCCAGTGCTGCCCGTCTTTGTGGGAACACAGAGCGCAGGGATGTGCGACAAAGGAAGGGGACAGCACCCTAGCAGGCTGTCCCAAAAGCCCCACGGGGGACTCTGGGGGTTTCCCCTCGGTGGAATCCCCCTGCCCAGGGGCTGCTGCCTCGGGGCTGAGCTGTGGCCGCGGGCAGGGCTTGCCTGGGCCCGTGGGGTTCGGTTTGGCGGCGGCGGGGCCGCGTGTGACGCAGCGGCATTAACCTCGATTCTCCGCCGCTCCGCACAGGGGATTAAGGGGCGGCCAGGGCTCTGTGGGGAGGCTGCCCGGCGGCTGTTGCTGGGTCAAAACATGAAGGGGTTTCATTTCCCGTGCCCATTGTGGCTGCTGGCTTTTCCTGCTGGCTGCTGCCCGGGAGCCCTGGGGCTGCAGGGCAGGATGTGGCCCCGACAGGTCTCTGCAGGGTCCTGGTGGGTTGTGGGTGCTGCTGCTGCTCCTCGGGTCACTCTCAGTCAGGGCTGTGAATTAATGCCTTTGGGGGGCTCTGCTTTGCCACTGGCAGCGTTTGCTGGTGTGGGGGCTGCTCTGTCCCATGGCACCGGGGTGCTCAGGGACTGTCTGCTCCCTGGGGAGGGAGCTGCTGGCACGGAGGTCTGGTGAGGGATCTGCTTGCCAGGGCAGCCACGGGAGGCCGGGCTGGGGAATCTGTGGGTGCCACACTGATGGGAAGCAGCGCTGGCTGCAGCAGCTCCCCTGGGATGCTGCTCCCCAGGGCTCTGGCAGAGATGACCTCGCAGCCTGAGTCACCAGTTTGCTCCCAGTTGCTTCACCCAAGGCTGATGGTGGGGTGACCTCATGGGCCTGAGATGTGGGGAAGGGACGTGCCCAGCTTGACAGTCCCTGCCCCACCACAGCATTTGGGGCCCTGGGGAATCAGCACGAGGATTTGGAGCCCTATGAGCTCCTCATCTTGGAGCTCTGGGCACACAACCCTGCCTGGGTCTGTCACAGTGCCACAATCTGGATGTGTCCCAAGGACAGAATTCCAGGGTGTGGCCTCATCACCTCAAGTCTGGAGTTGTCCCATGGACAAGATGAGCAGTAGGAGGGGAGGGTTAGTGCCAGCAGGACCTCCCCAGAACACACAAAGTGCTGCAGGACTGCCAGGATGTTCACTGCCTGTTCCTCCACAACCTGGGGCCTTGCCCTACAAGCAAACTTTGGATAATTTGGGAAACCAGGATGATGGCACACCCCTGTGGCAACAAACAGAGGGTGTTTCACGTCGCCATGGATGAGAGCAGCACCACAGTGGATGCTGACCTGGGCATGGATGCCACCATGGCTGAGAGTCCCTGAGATGCCGGAGGGAGCAGCCTGGAGATGTGCTGGTGACCTGGCTGAGATGCTTCCCTAGGAACAGGGTGGTGTTTGAAGCCATCTGATTTTCCAAAGAGGAGCTAACATCTCATCCTGCACTGTGCTGGCTCGGAGGCTGTTCCCCAGGGCTCCTCACCCAGGAGTTCCCCATTGTCCTGAGATGTCCCTGCATCCTGCTGGAGCAAGGCAGCTCCCTTCAGAGGAGAAGGAGGTGGTGGTGGAAGCTGGGACGGGGTGTTTGCCAGCGCTGTGTGGGCAGGAGCTGCCTCTGGCTGTGTGGGTGGATGCTCCTGTCCGTGCTCCCAGCCTGCAGATGAAGTGTTGGACTCGGCTTTGCTTAAACTGGGGAGTGGCAGCGTCGTGTGCTGCTGCTGCTGCTGCTGCTGCACAGGGTGCTGGCCAGGAGGGTTAGAGAGCACCAGGGCCAGGCCACAGGCAGTGCCTCAGCAGTGCACAGGGACCTGCCCTGGCTGCAAGGGGGCTCAGGCCCATGGTGCCAGCAGAACTAGCCCAAATTTGGGCCCTGCTGGCTACTGTGGGATGATTGTGCCAATGCAGGGGGAAGGGCCTGCAGGGAAGTGATGTGCTCAGGGTAAGGTCTGCAGCACTGGCAGCAGCCAACCTGGCTTTTATTAAAGCTTTCTTCAGAGCTCTGCTAAAGCCCTTCCAGATGTGAGCTGCCAGAGCCAGAGGTTCCTGAGGGATGGGGTAAGGGAAGGCATGTCTGCAGTTAAAATTGCATTGCAGAGCAGGGAGCCTCGACCTGCCTGGGGGATGAAGGGGCTTCACTGCCATGAGTGGCACAGGGACGTGTGGGGAAAGGGGTGAAAGTCCCTGTGGCAGTGGCCTTGGCTGTGGTGGCTGCATGGCAGCACCACGGGGGATGCAGCACTGTGGGGGAGCACAGAGGAGCTGGAGCAGCAGGGCTGGGGTTGGCTGTGGTCTAGCTGCAGTCTCGTGATCCCAGACCTGCTGCAGGGTCCCATGGGAGCCCAGGGCAGCTGCAGCCTTCCTTCTCCTCCTCCTCCTGCTCTCCAGCAGCCGCAGGGCTGGCACAGAGGAAGCAGCGTGGCACTTGCTGGGCCCTTCCATGTGCTGGCCTGGAGCACCAGCTCCGTGTCAGGAGCCATTCCTGGGTCATGCTGGAGACAGCAGCATTTCTGCCTTGCTGGGGATCCCAGTTTTCCCATGGCTGAGGAGCTGCTGGGGCTCACTGTGACACAGGGCTGGGCATGTGGCAATGCCACCGTGCTGGGTCTGTGCCAAGAGCCAGGGCAGCTCGAGCCTGTCCTTGGGACTGTGGGGTCTTGGTGTGCAAGAAGGGACATGAGGGACCCCACAGTGCCCGTCCCGCATCATGACATGCAGTGACTTTATGGGCAGGGGACCAGCAGCTCCGTGGCTGGAGCAGCAGCTCTGGACATCTTTACATTTGCCCAGAGCATCTCCTGACCCAGCAGCTGCAGGAAGCTCCTGTGTCCTTGCAGAGTGACCCCACGTGCCTGGTGCAAGTGTGGCCTGGCAGCTGCGTGTCCCCAGCCCCGGGAGCTCCCACCAGCTCCCATATCCCATCCCCTTCCCTGAGGGGACATTAGTGCCGAGCTGCCCGCCCCGTGCATTACAGGGATCGATGGGGCCAGATCAATACCACCAGCTGGGGACCAAAAGAGCCCCAAAAGGCAACTGCAGCCACCTCTGCCCAGCCCTGGGGCCCGGAACCCACCCTGGCATGTGCCGGGGCCCTGGGAATGCCAGCGCCTCTCGCCGCTGGGGCAGCGTCACCGAGTCCCCCGCTAGCCCCAAAGCCAGAAATAGCAGAGCCTGTCATTCCCAGGGGTTATAAATAGCCTTGGCTATGGGGAGATGTTGTTTTTCTGCATGGAAAACGCTGCCCTAGTTCTGTTTCATCAATCTGCCGCCAGAAATAGTCCTAATTTCTTGGAAGTTTCTTGCTTCTCGGGTGTGGGTTAAAGCACTGCCTTGCAGGGGCTCTGGGGAAAGGGCAGAGCAGGGGGGCTGAGGGCACCTGGCTTCAGGGCACAGCCAGAGGGACTCCAGACCCCAAAGGGGAACCTCTCCATCCTCCAGTCCTGAGCAGCATGTTGCTCAGGAAAAGCATGTCCTGTGCCCTGCACCATCTGCAGATCAGGGGCTTTGGGGCCCACCAGGTTGGGATGACAGCAGGGTGGCACGAGGCTGTGTCCCCATAGAACTCACAGACTGTCTCTCCCCACAGCTGGACCCACAGGCCGTGCAGACAAAAAACTGGCACATGGATGTGATTGAGATGAACGGGGTAAGTGGGGCCAGGGGACCCACAGCCCCTCACTGGGAATGCAGCCCCTTCTGGCCTGCAGGCCAGCCAGGACTCACCCCTTGTCTCCCACAGATCAAGGTGGAATTCTCCATGAAGTTCACAAGCAGGGACATGAGCCTGAAGAGGACCCCATCCAAAAAGCAGACCGGTGTCTTCGGGGTCAAGATCAGCGTGGTGACAAAGTAAGTGCAGGGGGCTGATGTGCCCTGGTCCCTGTGGGTGTGGGGTTGCAGAGTCCCCTTTGCTCTCTGCTGGGGACTCTCCCATTCCCTTTGCCATTCCCATCCTTCCCTCCTGCCCGCCCATGCTGCCCCTGGCCCGGGGTTTGCAGGGCTGGGCTGGCTGCCACGGGCTCCCCTGGGACTCTTTGCTGACGGCTCCGCTTCCCGAGCCAGGCGCGAGCGCTCCAAGGTGCCTTACATCGTGCGCCAGTGCATCGAGGAGGTGGAGAAGAGGGGCATCGAAGAGGTTGGCATCTACAGGATCTCTGGAGTTGCCACTGACATTCAGGCATTGAAAGCTGTCTTTGATGCGAGTGAGTGTCCTGGGGGAGCTGGGGGTTCCAATGGGAGGGTTGTCAGGCATTGAGACCCCTCCCAGCCCACTGCAAGCTCAGGGTTTGGTTATTGCACTGCACATGTGCCAGATATGCCACTCTGCACAGGAAGGGGCTGGGGGTGAGGAGGGACAAAAACACCCAGAAATCCCAACCCTGTTTGTGCCTCTGAGCTTGTGGCCACTCCTGGCTGGCTCCTGGGAGACACTGAGTCAGGGAAACGTTGCAAATGGATTTGCAAATCGTTCTGTGTCCTGTTGCCCAGCCAGGCAGGAACCACTCGGCTTTTCCCGGCCTCAGCCTGGCTAATGGGGCTGTGAACCCAGCAGTGCTGTCCCTGCTCTCCAGCTGGCAGCCTGTCTGGATAGCTGGAGTGACACAGGGGGTGGAGACCTGGAGGGGAAGGAGAGCAGGAGGCGTCACATGTGGGTGCTCTCTGGACAGATAACAAGGACATCCTGGTGATGCTGAGTGACATGGACATCAATGCCATCGCTGGCACGCTGAAGCTGTACTTCCGTGAGCTGCCTGAGCCCCTCCTCACTGACAGACTCTACCCTGCCTTCATGGAGGGGATTGGTAAGGGCTCAGGGATGGGAAGGGGTTGGTGCACAAATGGATCTCTTTGGCATTGCTTGCTCTGGGATGAGAGACTCCCAAGGGTCCTTCCCAGCTCGGCCCACTTGGTCCTGGCTGGTTTTGCTGGCTCCAGGCCAGCTCAGGGTGCTCCCCAGTGCTCACACACTGGCTGCTGGGAGGTTTCTGCCTGTGCTGGGTCCTGCTGCTGCACCAGACCCTGTCCTGAGCCCTCTCCCTCTTTGCCTCCAGCCCTCTCGGACCCTGCTGCCAAGGAGAACTGCATGATGCACCTTCTCCGCTCGCTGCCTGACCCCAACCTCATCACCTTCCTCTTCCTGCTGGAGCACTTGAAAAGGTAATGGCTCAGGGGCTGCCTGGGGTGGGTGGGAGGTGCAGGACAGGTCTGTCTCACTGCTTTGCCCTGGGGATGGGACATGAACAGAGTTAGAGCTGCTGTTTGATTCCTGTGGTGCCTGCACAGCTGCAGGCTGATCCCAGACTGGAGGCAGATGATGCTGTGCTGGTGCAGAGCAGGGCAGCAGCCAGGGCCAGCAACAGCAGCTTGGGGCAGCCATGGCATGGTCCTTTCCCAGCCTTCCAAGAGGGTACCAGCTCCAGGTGTGTCCCACATGCCCCATCTCTCTGGGCTCTGGCATATTCCCCAGCTGCAGCTTGCTCAGACCTTTCTCTGATACTGCTGTTGGCTTTCCACATCTTCTCTCCTTGGGCCCCGTAGGGTGCTGGGAGGATCCTGGAGCTGTTCTGCCCCTCCAGAGCAGCCCCTGGTGTCCCAGGACCACCGGCCATGGTGGCAGCAGGGCCTGTGCTGTGCCTGCCAGTGATCCAGGTCAGCTCTGCAGGGAGCACACGGCCTCTGGAAACATGGAACACTTGGCTGCTGCAGCCGGTGTGCAGCTGGTTGGATGAGCTCTGCAGGGAGCAGCTGGCCTCAGCACAGGACAGGAATCAATTGGCAGCTCTGCAGTGTCCCCCTTTGCAGGAAAACAGCTCTGTGTCCCTTCCCACCAGTCCAGCAGTAGCCCTTGCAAAACAAGGTGCAACAAGCCCTGTCACCTGTCAGCAGCAGGTGGCCAAGAGCCAAGCATAGTCAGCTCTGTGGAACTGTCCCAGAACTGCAGGTGACACCTCATGTCACCTGTCCCAGGGTGAGGGCAGCAGTGTGGGGTTTGACAGGCTTTGTCTTGGCCCAGATGAGGTGCATCCAAATCTGGGGACTCAGGGACCGGGGCTCTCTGGGGGCCAAAAAGCCATGGAAAGCACAGGGCTGTGGAAGGGCAGCAGAGCAGAACACGGAGCCTGGCCAGAGCTTGGGGCTGGGGCTCATGTTACTTGCATCATGATGGGTTTTTGGTTTTTTTTTCCCCCTCTGGTTTGGCTAAAACCAAACAGAAAAAGTGATTGATGCTGGGGGATGGAGAAGGAAAAATCCATTTCCATCCTGAGAACTGGGCACAGCCAGTTCCCACATCTGCTCCCCTGGCCTGGGCTCAAGCGAGCAGCCTGTGCTGGGGAGCACAGCTGCCTCCTAACATGGCAATGTTGTGGTCCTGCTTCCCTCGGTGCTGGCAGGGCTCCCACAGGGTTGCTGGGGCAGGGAGCCTCGAGGGGAGTGGGTGCAGGGGGCACGGGCTGGTGCAGAGCTCCCCATACCCTGCAGGCTGGGGAAGGGTGGAGGCCCCACAGTGCTAAGTGAGGGCTTGGTTGCTGCCACATCACACCCGGGGCTCCCGGCCAGGCCCAGAGGCTGCAGCAGAGGCCGTGAAGGGGGCAGAGCTCCCTGCCCTGCACCTGGGTTTTCTGGGGGCTACAGAGGGCAGTGGAAAACTGGAGGTGCCCCACAGGTGCTGGGAGAAGGGAGAGCAGCCCTCGGCCTCCACATCACCCCATGGCTCCCCACTCCTGAACATTGTTGGGGGCTGACACTGCCTCTCTTTGTACCCCACAGGGTGGCTGAAAAGGAGCCTATCAACAAAATGTCTCTCCACAATCTGGCCACGGTCTTTGGGCCAACACTGCTGAGACCCTCAGAGGGGGAGAGCAAGGTGCACCTCACCTTGGCCTCTGACATCTGGTCCCACGATGTGATGGCCCAGGTAAGAGCTGCGTACTGGAGGGGTTCACCTGCCTGTCTGGGTAGATTTGTTACTTTTTGGTGGATGGGATAAAGCTGGGAGGTGTGAGCTCTTCCCCTTTGTGTAGTAACACCCTCCCATTTACCTTGTACAGGTCCAGGTCCTTCTCTACTACCTGCAGCATCCTCCCATCTCCTTCAGCGAGCTCAAACGCAACACACTTTACTTCTCCACGGACGTGTAGCCTGCCGGCAGAAGGCCCCAGCTGCAAACACTCCAGCTCCCTGCTGGGGGACACGGACTGGATACAGCCCCCAAGGGAGACCAGCCCACACCCAGGACGGTGCTGCCTGCAGCTCCTGTACAATCACGTTCCAGTGGCCCGGCCCCACCAGGTGTCAGGGCCTCTCTGTAAAGTAGTCGTGTCTTATGTCCCTTCTTGTGTTCAAGGATTGTTTTTATGTATATTTGCTCAACGGAAGAGGTAGTGACTGACAAGGGCCGTGGACACAGGCTTCCCCCCTTGGCAAGTTTTCTCCTGGACACTTTTCTGCCCGCTCACTCCTAGCAGGCACCCCTCGCCTGAAGCCTGCAGTGCCCCACCAGTGCCTGTTTGCTGCCCAGCTCCCTGCCCACGCCTGCATGTGCAGCACCAGCTCGCTCCGAGGCCGGGAGCTCACGGGCCTCCCTCCCCGGTGACGATGACGACCAGCTCTGCTTTGGCTTCGCTGCCTGCGCAAACGTTGGACCCTGTGCCTGGATCCTGCTCTGGCCCGAGCAAACCTGCCAGCACGAGAGCAGAGGAGCAGGGTGCTGCTTCCTCCCTGCCACGGCTCTTCTGGGTGTTTTCAGGCCAGTCCCCTCTCCAGCCCCGTGCTTTGCCTCTGTGTGTGTGGCGTGGCGGTTCCTCCCCTCGCTGGATTTCACCTGAGTGGCGTTACGGGTAACCCCTCACACAAGGCTGGAGCCAGAGGTGCTGTGCTGCTCTTGCTGCACAGCAGGCTGAAGGGATGGCCAGCTGGTCTGCTTTCTGCACCATGGGCTCACCCCACGTCTGCTGTGGCACTGATGTGGTCCCATATTTCCCCAATTTGGAAATTTGGTGGGGAAGAGGGTACCTGCTGTACAGTTCTGTCTCTGCCATAGCGAGGCACTCAACGCCCCTGCCAGCCCAGCAGTGCCACAAGCACTGCATGCACCCTGTGGCACAGCCTGCCGGGGCACCAGCATTGCTCCCATGGCCATGGGGACAAATTTTCCCCTCCTTGGCCTTCCCTGCTGCACTGGGCACGTGGCAGCACATGGCCCTGTCTCCAGAGGCAAGTGCTCTGCAGCAGCTGGATGGTCACCCAGCCTGGGAACCAGCACAGAAGGATGGGAGGAGGAAAGCCTTCATGGCCCTCGTGACTGAAGGCAGAAATGTCTTTCTCCCAAAGTGGTTGCTGCTGGATTAGCCGTGCCCAGCCAGCTCAGGTCTGTTTGTTAGTGGCTCCAGTTTTTGACCCCTCCCAAGCTGATGGCTGGAGTTGTCACATCATGTCCCAAGGCAGGACGGGCTGCCCGAGTGCCCGGCTCCCGGGATGTCCCCCACACTCCCACGTAGGTGTTGGGACACGAAACCTTTCGCTCTGTGAGCCGAGTCCGTGTTCTTGTGGGAAAAGCCCCCTCACCTCCCCGACTGCGTTGGCCCTGTGCTCTCCTGTGCTCTCCTGTGCCAAATGGAGACGGATGAGAAGTGACCAAGCGTGTCCCTCACAGCGGCGTTGCCTTTACCCTCCCAGCTAAGGGACTGTTCCAGGTAGAGCCCGGCCACCGATGCACCAGGTATGTCCTCAGCCACCTCCCTGGGGAAGGCAGCACCTGCCAGCCCTGCACCAGCAAAGCAACCAAGGAGGGGAGGTCTCAGTCCCCCTCCAAAGGGCTCACACTCCAGACCCTGCTCCTCTTGACTACCAGCTAAACAGAAGGGAAACAGCATTGCAGAAAATAACCAGGCGTCTGCCTTGGCCCTGGACCCAGTAAGGAGGCCGAGCTTTAGATCTGACTGCACAACAGATCCCTGTGTGTCTGATTTGTTACATGTGTCCAAGTCTCTGTCCATGACACTGTCATTCCAGATGGAGACTCTGTACAGCCAAATCTCCCCCCACGACAGTGGCTGGAGGCCTGGTCCCCACAGCCCAGCACAACAGGCTGTGGCTGTCCCCATGACTGGCTTTTGCTTGTCCCTACAGGAAGGAAGAGTGGGGGGTGGACTCTTGCAGCTACAGGTAGAATAGAACTGTTAATTAATATTTGACTTTCAAAAGTTGTTAAGGATATATTTTTGTTTGTGTTCTGTTTCAATTTCTGTAGATTATAAACTTTAAATGGCTGTAAAACCTCGTGAAGAGAAAAAAAAAATGTTAATAAAAATGCAAAGCCCTGATATTTGCACAAAAGAAGCCCCGTGGTGTTGCTGTTTGCACTAACTGATCACCTTGGCATCACAGCCTCTTTCTGTTGTGGAATTCTCGCTAGTTGCACTTCAAGCCAGTGGTATATGCACAGGCATTGTGCCAGGCAGTCTTTGAAGAGAATTCTTATGGTTTGGGCTACATCCTTGCATTTTGGAGGAAAAAAACCTGGACTGTCTGGAGCCAGCCTGTTTAATCAGCCTAGAATTACTCAAGCTTAAAATTCAGCTGACTTGCACAGCTTCTGGCCTGAGGATACTGAACAGGCACAGCAAGGGACATCAGGAGATCTGGAAATCTCATCTGATAGATCACATGGTGCTGTTTCCCCACTTCTTTCCATGTGGGAATGGGAGCCAACGTGCCTCCAAACTGACCACTGACCACTGTATCAGCCAAAACACACTGGCAGTACTGCTCTTCCAGGTCAACAAGGGCTGTCACTGTTCTGGGATGTCAAACTATGGATGCAAAGGAGGGCAAGTGGATGGGAGAATCCCTATTAGTTGTGTGCACTGCGTCTGAAATGCCACTGCCTCAAAAAGATGAGGCCTTTATGGAGCAGCTCAGTGAAGGTTAAAAATGAACCTCTGAAGTCTGAGAACAGAGCTTGATTAGAAGAGCAGGAGGGCAGATAGAACACCAATCAAAGAGGCAGCAGCTCCTTGAGCTAACAAACAGATGTTTAGATTTCAGCACCAATGTTGGGCAGAAATAACACTTCACTTGCCCCTGTGTAACACTGGGGCACTTGGAGGTGGCACAGGGATGTGATGGGAAGCAGGCTGTGTGCTGAGTGAGTGCCCAGTTATCTGCCAAGCATTGGTTTATTCTCACAACTCTGCTTTCTAAGTCTCACTGTCAAACTGCTGGAAATAATGGGGTGAGCCTGGGGCAGTTAAAGCAGTAGCAAGATTGTATTCCCACTGTGAGGTTAAATCAGGCTAGCCAAGTGGCTTCAGAGAATTATACTTCAGCAACAACCTCTTTTTTCCCCTTAAACTGTTTTGTTCATCTGCCAGTAACCACACAGCTCTAAGGCTAAGGATTCCTTTCTGCTTTTCCCTTTAAAACATGGTAAGGAAATCTGGCGCTCATCTCTATACTTGAAATAAGACAAATTGTACAGATGGTGGTTTGTCTTCAGATGGTATTTTAAGAAAAGCCTGGAACAAAGTTATTTCTCCACAGGATCTTACCTCTCCCCAACAAAGTAGCAAGCTGCAAACTGGTGAGTGTTCAAACACTTGCAGCACCTTCAAATATGTGGTAACCTAAATCGGTGCATTTCTCTTCGAAGACTGTCCTCCTGCCTTCTTTTGATGCTAGCAACAGACTTAATCAAAATCAGCCCCAAAGGATCGAAAGAGCTCAGAGTCCAGGCATGTTTCCTGGAAACTGAGTCAGCTGATCTGTCCTGGAGATGCTGCTCTGTGCCTGGCTCCATCCTCCCATGCTCCCACGAGCCTGCCCGGAGCAGCTCGCCAGGGCTGGCAGCCAGGTTGCTGTTAGTCACTCAGAGAGCGGCCAGCGCCGCCCTGCTCGCACTGGCCAGGGCTCCAGGGCTCCAGGGGCAGTGGAAAGGTAAGGCTGATGGTTGTGCCGTGGTGCAGGCTCTCAGCAGCAGCACTGAGCAGGGAATGTTGCTCCCCAGGGACCCGGCTGTTACCGGAGGTAGTAATCGACTGCAGCGGAGAACGCGGCGAATCCTCCGCAGCCGATCACCCCGGCCTTCAACCCAGCTGCAAGGCAAGGGGGGGAACAATGAGACAAAGCAGGAAAAATATTCTTCTTCCCAGTGATTTGTGCTGGCTCAAAGGGCTCACACCGGCAGGAACCTGGCAGTGGCCTCCCAGGGGACCCTGGCACTGCCTGATGTACAACCCCTGGGGGCCAGCAGGATTTGCCCTCTGGGTGCTGTGTCCTCAGGCCCAGACAGGGGACAGAAGAGAACCCTCCAGTGGCCACTGCTGATTTTACTGTGCTCTCATCTGAGCCCTGCAAGTGGCTTGGTGGGACTAGGGAGGGATAGGAAGAGCAGCCACTGCTCTGACAGCTCTAAGAGGATTAGGTCGAGGACAGACACAACAAGCTCAATTAGAAGCACTTTCAAAAGCTTTCTTTTCATTTATGCTCAATAAAACAGGACAGGTCTTTTTCCTAAGTAGAGTGAGAGAAGTTTGGTATTTCTGATTAGCAGAGCAGCTCTCTCCTACTTGGGGATTTTCCCAGATGTTACCACTAAAGAAAAGTCCCCACTAGTGCTCCCGGACTAAAACCCCAGTGCTCCTTGTTCACATGTAAGTAGAATTGTCTGTTTGAACTGATACATGAGAAAGGAGAAAAGCATTTTACACATGGTACAAAAGAAGAGAGTAGAGTTCTTTAGTTCTAATTTCAAAGGACAGTAGCAGAGACAGTGAAATGGTAGATGTGTAGAGCTCAGTTAACACAAGAGCTTCTGAGTTGCTCTGTGTGTATTTTTGGCTCTCTCCCATGACACTACAGAAGAGTGTGGACAGCCATCAACATCTCCTGATATTTCTTTCAAGTGAATTTTGTTGATTTTCCTCTGTGACTAACTCTTCCTTACCCACACTTATTCTTGGAGCTGACAGTTCTGCCAGTCCGGAGCACACTCTGACCCTGGCTTCACCACAACCTCATGCAGAGAGGTTTGTAGTGTGTGTGTTGCACTAAGAACATCATGTGCTGCATAACCAAATTCAATCTTATCACAGTTATCACAGAAACAGTTCCCAGGAGGCACCACCAACCTCTGAAGCCGATGGCTCCTCCCGTGATGCAGCCACTGATAACGCTGTTCTTCCAGTCTGACTTCCCACGATACTGTGGAATTAGAAATCACAGTCAACAAGTGAAGATGGAATAAACACCCATATCTGTGCTAACAGCAAGGAAGATTAAACGACCTTCCATCCCCTTCTCAGCTGAGGATGTTCTTCCCTCTGCTCTCAGCAGATGGCCCTGCACTCCCAAACTTGCAGGGCTGGGAAGGGAGGAAGGAGCAGGTAACTGGGAGAGGTAAAACAAATCCATATGGTGCAATGCAGTGCTGTGGGAAGGATCCTCAGGAGAGACAGCACAGCCCCCAGAACACAGCCCTGATCTCAAACTGAGAGCAGCCTGCGCCTGGCCATGCAGCTGGCCCTTGGCACAGGTGAGTCACAGCACCTGCTGACAAAGATGGACTATTTCCATAGCCAGGACATGCTGGATTTTCACCAGGGCACAGATCTCTTTGTTCTGCTCCATTGTGCAAGCAGATACACTTTTCTTCTAGATGAGTTGAGAAGTAATGGTGCCTTTCAATTAAAAGGCAGGACTCAAATTCATAACAGGGTGATTTTCCTATTTAAAAAAGCAGATGATAGATTTACCACTGAGCTGCACAAGGTCATTTCTGGCTGTAGGGGCCAGATGAAAACTGGCCTGTTACTCAAGAACTTCCATCAAATGATCCCTTGCTGCATATGGAATTTTTAGACACTCAAATTACCATGTTGCAACCCACTGTTTGACATTTTACACAAGCACTTGTAGCTAGGGTTTTAAAAAGTAATGCCTGTGCTTGCCAATACATTCAAGACTTAAACTGAAAAGCACTTTGCTATTGCAAAAGAGTTCTTCATTCTGTCAGAGAACAGCAGCTCCGAAGACAGATCTCAAAGCTGAAAAGCTTTGCTGGCCAAGAAAGAACAAAGCAGCCTACTCCACTGCCCTGTTGCAAAGAGGATGCATGTACTTATTTGGATCTAGTAAAAGACTTTAAAGAGTACCAGAAAACATTTCTTAATGGTTGAGAGGCTCTTACTCACAGATTCTACCACGCATTCCGTGCAGGAGAACATGGCACCCACGATGGCGAAGTTCTTGGCGTAGGAGATGCCTCGCTGCCCCATGTCCTTGAGCACCTCTTTGGCCGTGGGCGTGCGATAGGGATCCTTGGGATCAAACCCCACGTTGGTGTCAATGCCAGCTGTGAAGATACCAAAGGCACCTCCCAGAACGAATCCTGTAAAAGATAAACAGAATGAAATGAACTCGGCTGGGTTGGAGCAGCACATTCCCTGCAGGCAATGAAGCGGATCTGCTGGCATAGTCTGTGAGCGCGGCACTGTGGCAGGGGCAGGAATCTCTTGGTACTATGGACACTTGTGACAGCCTGTGGAAAGGCCATGGGCACCTGTGCCTCTCCAAGGAAGGCAGACAGAGACCCCTACCTGGAACATGTGACAGGCACTGGAGGAGGCTTAGGAGGAAAATCAAAACACGGGGGCTACAGCCTCTTCTCCATCCACCCCTGTCCCGACGCCACAGAGACCCCCGAACCACCCCAGAGCTGCCAGCCCCGTCCTTCCAGCCGCCGCACCTCCCACGCAAGCCAGCGCCGCCTTGAAGGGGCAGCTCTCCATGACCCGCTCCACCATCTTCTGCTCCTCGCTCTTGGGCGGGCAGGGGATTCCGCCGAGGGCGGCGGGGTCCCAGACGCGGGGCTGCCGCTTGTCGCCCACGAGGTGCTGCAGCAGGAGGCTGTACTGCAGCGGCGGCGGCGGCGGCGCCGCATCTCCCGGGGCTGAGGGCGGCGGAGCCGCCATGATGGCCTTGCACACCCACGGGCACTCGGCCCCGCGTCCGGCCCCGCTCGAACCGCCGCGGGGGGGCGCACGGGAATTGTAGTTCCGCAGCGGGGAGAAGCCGGCCGCGCACCGCCGCGCTTTGACTACACCTCCCAGTCTGCCCCGCGCCGACGCCTTCGGGGAGAACTACCATTCCCGGCATGTTCCGCGGCGCGCAGCGGGGATTGGCCGTCCCGGGCAGCCAGGGGACTACATTACCCGGCGTGCAGCAGGGCACCCCCCTGGCGGCCGGTGAGGCCGGTGCAGGTGAGCTGAGGGCTCCGGCTGCGGAGCATCCCCGAGCGCGGCGGCGGCGGCGGCTGCAGGTGAGCGCGGGGAGGTGAGGGCAGCGCGGGAGGACTGACAGGGCTGGGGAGAACCGGCAGCCTCGCGCCGGGTATCCCCGTGCTGGGGGAGCGCTGAGGTGCCGCAGTGCGGGACCCAGTCCCTGTGCCCTGGCTGAGGTGAGGGAAGGAGGTGAGGTGTCGCGGTGTCGCCGCCGTGTCCCCACATCCTCCCCGCGCCGGTGTCTGAGGGCAACAGGTGCCGCACGCGCTGCCCGTGCCCGCACCGTCCCGCCGGAGCCGAGCCGGGGCTCCCGCAGCCCCCGCGGGGCTCCCGGGGCGGCCGGGCTCGGGTCGTGCCCACAGCTCCGGCGGGGCTGCACGGCCCGAGGTACCTGAGCCTGGCAAAGGTGTCCCCGCTGTGCCAGGACACGCCGGAGCACCGGGACATCCCCGGCTGCTCCCTGGGGAGAGCTCGGTCTCCTCTGCCGTAGAGCGGCAGTGTTACTTTGGGACATGAGTAGCTCAAAAGGGCTCAGAAAATATCCACAGTATTCCCTCACAAAATGTGAACTTGGCTCGTGTCAAATCATACACAAACCTTAGCTCTGGGGAGCTTGTTCTGTTTGGCGATAAGGTAAAAAAATGTTGCTTTTCTTTTTGGTAAACAAGGTGCAGTGAGTATTAAAAAAATCTGTGTTCCTTGCTTGTGTTGCTTTTTTCTTCACATGTTTTACTTTCTCATTCTTGTGGACTCGAACAGTTTTCATCTTCACGTGACAATAGGTGTGCCTTGAAAATACCATTCTTCTTATTCGATATTTTTCTGTTTGAAGTTACCCATAGGTTTTTAAATCTATGAGAAATAGTTGCCTTGGTTTTAATAGGATACATGGAGTTATTGTATTTTAATAATTGGAAATTACTTTAAAAATTAAGTAAATTATGTATTGGTATGAAACTTTCCTGATATCCTGAAACAACACTTTTTAAAGGTCCCAAAAGTAATGAACTTTCTTTTCTATTTTTGTCCTTTTTTTCCTCTGTCCTGCTTATGTCTTAGTGTCGGTAGGTTCAAATAATGATTTAAATGGATGGTTTAATCACTTCAGTACTTCATTAGTCAAAGTTCAACAACTTTCCTCTAAATCCCACTGCCCTCTACTGGCTGCACCAGCAGGGCCCACCTGCCCGCTGCTATTCCCTCTATTTTGTTTGTCCTTGGGGTTTATAATTTTTTTTTTCTTTTTCGTTTATTTGGGGGTATTTTTCCCCCTTTTTAAAAGGTCAAAATCCGTGAAAAAGCACGTGGTCACAATCTACTGCAGCAGAAGCTTTACAAGGTAGGGGAGGTTGCTGGCAGGATGATCTCCCTCAGGACCCCTCAACTTAAGATTTCAATCTTCTTGATCCAAAATAACCTTGCTGGGCTGATCTCGAAGTCACACAGCAAAGCCTAATTTCCAAAGGCCTGAAGGGAAAAAACCATATATGTTGGATTGGGAATTTCAGTACTGAGAGTTTATACGTATAGTTGAAATATTGCTTTTAAATGTTTCTTTTCCCTGAGTTTTGGAGAAAATGCTGGGTTACTATTTGTTTGTAAATAAAATATTTAAGCAAGAATTTAATAAATATGATTCTATAAAATATATTTATTTATGGATATTAATATGTAATTAGATGTTACTTCCCCCTCCTCCTTAGATATTTAATAGTTTTCTCCTCATTCATGCTGTTCCATGTTCTACATACAAACAAATTCTGGTGTCTGAGTATTTGAATAATCTCATCTGCCTGAACAGATTTTTCATGTGGGTGAAATCAGATGGAGGATCAAGGATTTGAGAGGGAATATGAGAGTTCAACACGTCTTTGATAAACAAGTTGTTCAAATGAAACTTCCAGCTGTTTCTTTTTTCCAAGCCTGTGAACCTTCATCACTGCAGAGTGTGCAGCTGATGCATCCAACCCTCTTCCTTCTCCCTGGCTGTCCCTGAATCCACTCTTTTATCCTGGAGCTGTTGAGTCCAGTGCAAGAGCTCGGGTTATTTTTATCCTCGCCTAGTCCCACGAAATGAAACATTTTGAATTGGGGTGAGTGTGACGGCAGCAGCGGGCGCAGATGATCCCCGGCTTTTGTGCGGCTCCCGGAACTCGGTGTCTGTTTCAGCAGAGGGCAGCACATGGTGACACTGAGTAATTGCGTTTCACTTGACCTTTACGGTGACTCAATGACTCCCACACTTCAGTATTCTCCAGACAGGGTAAATCTTGGAAATAATGAGGAATTTGTCAGAAATTCTGTTTTTGCATGTGTCTTGGTTGTAGAGTTCCCAGGTTTTGAATAGACTCTAGCAGTGCTGTTAAAAAAAATTAAGTTTTCACAGTCCTCAACTTTTATTTTGTCAAACTGCCAGTTCCAGAGTATTTTCTGAAGTTCTTCAGCTGGGTAAGAAGTGACTGAAGGTGGAAGTCAACAAGAATTAGATCACATCCATTCTTTTCCACTATTCCTACCTGTGGGCACCTTTTTTTCCTTATCAGAACTGCCATGATGTAGGGGTGAATGAGCAGAAGAGGAGGTAAATTAATGGGGATTTTAATGAAAAAAGGAAAAGCTTTTAATCACCACAAGCAGAAGGAAGTGGGGCTGCTTTGCAGGTGGTCGCACTTCTGGTCTCACCTGTTGTGTACAAAGAGGTTTCCAGTGGCTGCAAAAGAGAAGGTGCTGGGACCTGCTGGGTTTTGTTTCCACCCCATGGGATTCTCATCTATACATTAAATTGAATCCTTTCCAGCTTCTCATTGACCTTGGAATGTAGTGTTTTGTCTTTTTTACTTTGAAATACTTTAGGTTTGAAGGTGCACTGGAGAAGTGAAGTGCTTTGTGAAATAGATCCAATTTCAGTGAAGGAAAGCTGCTTCAGCTTCTGTACTTTCCTTGGCTTTCAAGTTTAACAAATTTATTTGTTTGAGAGTGAAGCTGGGTTGTTTTTTTTTTTCTAAAGAAACTTTGTGTTGGAGAATACTGTGTCACTACCATGGCAAACAGCTAAAGGACTAAGAAAAAGGTTAGATTATAGGTAGGTGGCAGGTGTATTGTAGTTAAAACTCAGAAGGTATCCTGACTCACTGATTTTCAATTTTTTTTTTCTTTATGTCAATATAAAATAGACTGCTGAGAGAGATCTTAGACTAAATTCCCCTTTTAGGATCAGCAGACTTGTTCCTTGTGACTGTGCTCTGTAACTCAGAGAGAAGGAACAGGATGTGGCTTTTCAAGATGAGTGTTTGATCCTGTCTGCTCTCCCTAACATTTTAGATCTCAAAGTCTGTGCCCCTTTTGAAAGTAAGGTGGTTTCTTTGTGTTTGTTCCACTTCAGCAAGGTACTCCTTCTCCTCTTCACAGTTTGCCCAATATTACACATATTTTTGTTTTCACCTGTAAAATTGGAGACACACTTGTGTGGTCTAAAAAAAGTTTCAGGCATCATCATCTCCCAGGGCTTTCAGCTGTTGCTATAGAAGCCTAAATTCTCTTTGAGAGACCTTTCCAATAGAAAGAAGTTGATACTGCAGGAAAGTTGTCATGGAAATATGCAGCAAAAAGAGAAAGGAAATCTCAGTTTGATGACTGTTGCACAGGCTTAGCCAGCCTGGTGAAGTGGCTCCTTATCTGGAGATCTGCTTCTGCAGATTCTCTTGGTTGTGTTCCAGTGGACTGGAAAGCTGTGAACTCAAACCTAAAGGAATAAATTATTTAACATTTATATAACCAAACATACCTCTTCAACTCAGAGAGCTTTATCCACATTTGAGCTTTCAGGTGTTGGCAGACCAGGAGATTCCCTCCATCCTAATCAGGGATGGAGCTGTGGCACAGCTATTTCTTGTATTTCTGGCAATGACCACCCTGAAAGGATTTCTTCAAGTACCATGAATGAAATGAGGCTTTCAGAACCATTTTTTAAATGACAAACCAAAATTAGTTTATTCTGCAAGCTTCAGTGCCATTCCAGATTTGAACAGGAGCTCTTTGTGTCCAGCTAAATGATGGGATAAGCAGATCCCTCCCCCTAAATTTCTTATCCCATCACCAAGCCTGGTTGGCTCCCTGATTTCAAGCTTTTTGTGCCTTTCTTACTAAAGCCTCCTGATATCTAATAAATGTGATTATGAGTGAGCTGCCTTTAAATATCTATTACCAGAGTCACCATGGTAACTGCTGTAAGAGTTTCTTGCTGGTAAAAGGTTTTCAGCTCCCCGAGATACAGCAGGGCAAAATGCTTAGGCTGTTGTTTTCACGGTTTGAATGAGATCAAAGAGGCCAAAATAACATATTCCTGATTTTTGATAGCAGTGGATGTTAGTGGAACTCAAAGGAATAAGATTTACTCTGGAGCCTGTCCTCAGATCAGGGCACAGAGGACAGGGCCACAGGCAGGGACAGCCCAGGCTTTCCTTGGACAGCAGGCTCCTGCAGGAATGGGAAGATGTCACTCCCTCTGGCTGAGCCAACACTTGGCCTTTCTTTCAAAGCTGTGAGCAAGTGAACTAATTAACCCTGATGAAGGATGCAAAATAGTGATATTCCACCTGCCACAGGAGCAGGCTGAATTGCTGAATGATTCAGTGTGGAGTAGAAAGAACTAAGCTGGTGTGTGTGTTCTCTCTTAATTTCATGGTGTTCTCAAACTGCTCCATTTTCCTCTTGGCCTTAGGCTACTGTGTAGCAGGGCAGCAGTGTTAGTTGGGCAATATTCAGAGTGACTTCCCTGCTGTCCTGATTTCCAAATCTTCCTCTTCCCTTCTCTCCCATCTGCTTTCTTTCCCGAGTTCCTACACTCAGCCCTTTGCTCTGTAATGATAGTTGTTTCCATAGGCTTCCATGTGACAGAGTCACTAATGTCCCTCATGCAAACTGTCACCTCAGGGGGTTGTTTTGCTTTCATTTATTTACTTATGGTAAACAGGTCACAAACTCCATAGGGCACTTCTTCCTTTTCATGCAATCTGTTCTCTTGCTTCACTGCCCTCCTACTTTAATATCTGCTGGAGATTTAAAATTATCACTTGCTTTTATAGAAACACGGAAAACTGAGCACCTATTCCTGCTGCTTTCCCACTTCATTGCCTGTGCCTCCTGCTTCTGGCATTTAGGTCTGTTGGTGAGGGAGGCTTCTGCTCTGGTAATGAGCTGTTTGGTGTGGCTGTGCTGCACTAGAAAATGAGACCTTGAGTGGAGGAGCAGTTTGCATCCACTTTGTGTGTGTGGGGACAACTGGCACAGCAGAGCCAGCACGAGTGGCACTGAGCACGTTTGATGGGAAGATTGTGCCTGCAGGATGAGCTCATGCTGGTGAAGTGTTGATATTTGTCCTTACCTGCCTCGTAGGCAACGTGAGCCACATGCCAAGATCTTTTTTGCTGAGCTTAAGGATGCTTCTAATTCATTTTAGTTATAAGGTTTATTGAGTGCCAGATTTGCACTGAGGGCTTAAAATCTGAAGTGATTATGATCGCTGACCAAGAGATGCAAGGAAATAATTTCATAGCAAGTCTTGAAAGCAGAACTTGGGTCTCAGAATGAAATTTGCCTGCATTATACCATTATACTTGCTTCTTAGTGGCTCTTCTGTAGCATTGTGGTTAATCTTGGGAGGGTCTCAGGGTTTGGGCACGTCAGATTTCAGCTGCATGGTTCAATTTCTCAAGCCTGCTAAGCTGATTTAAAAGTTTAAGCAGTAGCAAACATGTTTGTTTATACAAGCTGTATAGAAGAAAGGAATTGTTGAACTTTAATTTGGATTCTCTCTTTTTTTCTCCATTTGATTATATCATCAAAGCCAAATTCTGTGCTGAATTTCTGGGTGGGTGCCTCTATATGAGTGTGCATGTCTGTCAATACTGCTGATTTATATGGGAGTTAAAGTCGATGAGCACTGCAGACCCTTGCTAATTTCTGATATTTATTCAGTAATTTAGGTACTTCCATTTCCTGACCTATTTCCTGTAAAATAGATGAGTTATTAAGCTACGGCAATGATCAACTGATTCTGATCGAGTGTCTTAAAAGATGCAGAGAGGAAACACGAGGTGGGAACTCCAAGGCATTGCTGTGTGGGGAGTCAGATCTTGCCAGGAGCCTTTTTTCTGTAATCTTGAGCTGCATTAGAGGCCTGTTCCTTCTCTGCTTCCCGAGTTCTCTCTGTGGATTTGTCCCGGTTTGGTTCCTGCTGGGCTCCCCGTGATGCTCCCCGCGGCTCCGGGCAGACCCACAGCTCCGCTCCCGTCCCGGCTGTCGGCACTTCCAGCCTGCATCCCTCGGAAACAAAGCCGATACCTCAGGTCTCTCATTTGCATCCCCCTGAAACGCACCGAGAAGTTCAAAGCAGTGGGACACAGCTCCTGAATCCCGTCGGGGTTTTTAATTCCAAGGCAGCCTCCAGCGCCCATCATCTCCAGTGCTTCATTTTGCTGTGCAGCTCTGCATTGTCAGTGATTTAATGGAATGTTTTTCTGTTCCGGGCTCCTTGGAGTTTCTAACCTGTTGGAATTCCTCTCCCGTTAGGTGATAAAATGCCAGCTTTTCCAGCATGAGATCCCTCTGGGACAATAAGTAAAGGGAGCAAGTAGGGTTGTGCAGGATTTTGCCTGGGTGGGTAGTAAAAACTTGCTGTGCTACTTGAATATGGTAATTCTCTATGAATTGTTAATGAGTGCCACGTTATAACCTATATAGCAGAAAACTAACAGCGAGGAATAATAAAATAGAAAGTTACTCCCTTTCCCTTAAGTCTTTCTTGCTTTTAATCAGTGAAATAAAAAATCAGTTGGTAAAAAAGCACAGTATAAGTTTTATCGTCCTCTTTCAGAGAAGAGCACTCAGTTATTGCCTTTTTTGCATGTTTAGATTTATCCACATTTTGAATAACAGGTGACTGCAGGAAAGCTGTCCTTGGTTGTTGATGACGCCTAAGGAAGTAGAGACATTTGAGAATTGCAAACACAATACTATACTTTGCATAAATGTGTGCAAAAGTGATCAGTGATTTTTATTTTAAGTATATGAAATATGAGTATTTCTTTGCTATGTAGATTTCCTTTCTCATTTTGCCTTTTTCTGAGGGTTGGCTTTTTTTTTTTTTTTAATAAATGTGTGTTAACTCTTAAATGTTCTACTTGGAAATGACAGAAATACTGAAAAATGCTGGCACATCTTACAGACTTACTTTTGAAACAGGCAGTTTCCTAATTCTATTTTTGACTGACTCAGTGGCTGTTCCCTTGGAAATTCTCAAGTTGTTGTCTGGTCTTCTAAAATTTTGGCAATAGGCACCAGAGAAAGCTGTTTTTCTTGTCTCCTATAGCACTCCATGTTCCATAAAACATTATCTGCCTTTTTTCACTCCAATTTAATTATTCTAGTCTCTTCCAGCAGCAAGCATTCTCTCCACTTGCAGGTCAAAGCTGGTAGCCACAGGCCCCTCAGGTGCTGAGTAGGAACATGAAACTGAGAGTAATCTGAAGAACAGGGAAGGAAAAATAAATCCCAGTTGTCCAAGGCAGCTCACACAGCTTGCTTGTGCTGGTGGAGCCTTTTTGGCAGCAGTTGCAGCAGTTCCATCCACCCATTTGATCTGCAGCATCTTGTTGACTGAGCAGCAGTTGTTTTTGTCAAAATGGAAAGTGGTGCCCCATGATTCACTCTGCAAACGTCCACCAGCAGCGTGAACTTCCTGACATCTGCACTGCAACTGAGAAAATAAAAAGTTTGGATCAGTTATATCCAAAAGGGAAAAAAAGCACAGAGTAAATGCTGTCCCAAAGCCATGGCCTGACTCCACTAATACCCACTGTCTGATGCAGGCTTGCCTTTGAAATTGCTTTTGGTTTTCCAACTCCAGACAGCAACGTCCCAAGCCTTACAGCTGAATTAGAGACTTGCTTTAAAAAGACATTGTTATTGACATAATAGCCTTGTTTATGGAATTTCTCTCCTTTGTAATTAAGATTGTTTCATGCACAAAAGCAGTTAAATATGGCATAAATATTTGTAAATGCAAAGATATTTTAAACCTTGTTCCTTGTGTGAGCCTTTTTTCCACACTATGCATTTGCTTCTCAAATGAGCTGTGCCACTCAAAATCCTACCCTTTGCCCATTTTGTTACATTCTCATCCATATTTGTTCTTGTGGAATTGTACCATTAATGAAGTTTGCAACATAAAGCCTTTAAATTCCTCAAATGCAGTATTTTAAAGGTGTATTAATGGTGAGGTTTGATCATATTCTCTCATACCTTGTAGGGAAGTTGTGGGAGCAAGTGCATTGAGCAGAATGCAGGCAATATGTTCACTGTTATTTTGTCTGTCAACCAATTTTACCAGCTGGGTGAGAACCTGGCAGATACTTGAAAAAAAGTTTATATTGCTACTTGAAATTGTTTTCTCAGCCTGGCTGTGTGAAAGTAATTATGGTTAAGGCCCTGGCTTTCTTTGAGCCTGGCCAACTCATTTTAGCTGTTTGTTTCTGGGCTGTTTTTTCATTAAACAGAAAGGCAATTTATCAATTCAGAAAGTCTTATGCTGAATAATTTTGGTCTAAGTAAAAAGATCAGTTAATTATAGCTATGAGGGCTACCAGAAAACCTCTAAATAAACAAATATGCTGTCTGGTCTTGTTGGGTTTGGGGAAATTCTCCACCAGTCTTCCAGGCTGTCTCCCCAAGCTGAAGTATGTAAATGTTGTGACTGTCTCCTTACAGCCAAGCATTTCATTTTTAGCTTTTGGTCAAGTTATATTTATCAAATGTATCCCAAAGATATTTGAGAGTGCAGTACAGGAGCTCATCTTGCCTCCCCACTCCCTCATCTCAGTTCTTTATTTCTCTTGGCTGGAGGACAGGAGAACCTATCAAGCTGCCAACACTGCTATCCCTCTGAGCCCAGACAAACTCACCAGCAGTGGCTGAGGGGTTTGGTTTCTCCAGCCAAGGAAGCATCTCAGCAAGGTGTCTGCAGCTGATGTCCCTCTCCTTTGTGAGCTCAGGGTCCAGGTACCTGCAGCTGGTATTTTTGAGCTGCATCTGTGCAGTTGTGAAGGTGGTCTGTGCTCAGAGCTGCAGTCCCTCCCCTGGCTGCCCAAGTGACCTCATTGCCTATGCCTGCATCATGTGTGGGGTCACTTCCTCAGGGAGGAGGAACACTGCATTCAAGTATCTACAGGCACTTCCTCCTGATCTGAGCTGTGAATAATCTCAGGAACTCTGAATGTTGTGTAAAAATACAGAACGGGTAAGTTCTACCAGTGGTCACACCTTGGATATTGAAAAACTGGGCTGGATAGAAGGATTGGTACATTGTGGCTGCTGGCAAAGTTGGAATAGCACCTGACTGAATTTAGGGACTTAGAACTAATAATGTCTGCTTGAGACCTGCCAAACACAGAGCTTTAACCTGTGCTAAATAAGTCATGGTGTGCTCTTTTGTCTTGTTCTGGCATTTTAAGATAAGGCTAGAGCTTGTTACTCTTAAGAATATCAGAAAGTTGGATCCCACATCCACAATCTTCAGAGGAGATTTGGCTTAGACTCAATCTGTTTTTAAGGTTTGGTTACTCTATGATAACAGTAATGGTGCCAACACTAAGCTGAAACATAAATTTACTCTTGGCATAACATCAGCTTCCTTCAGGCCTCTTTGGCACCTCCAGTAAGGAGGGTGCAATAAGGTTGGACTATTCAGATCCATCAACACTTTTCAAATAATATAAATCTTCCCTATTTCTCTACTAGAAGCATCTACTCTAGTATCAATATTACTTAAATAGCAGGCTCACACTGTTGGAAGGGAGAATTCCTGATCTGTAGTCACAGGCTGAATGTCTTTGGTCAGAGACACCAGAGGGTGATCAGACCCTCTCTAGACAGAATTGGACAAAAAGCCCTGTTTTGAACATGTTCGTTTTCTGTTTGAAATTTGGATTTGATGTCTTTGCATCCTCTCTGCTTGCTTTAACTCCGTTAAGACCTCTGGCCTTTTTCTTCCTGTTTTCAATCATGAAATTCTTTTCAAAAATCATAAGGAAGAGGAACTTTCTCAAGCATTTTGTTCGCTCTTGTCCTTTATTAGCTCTCTTCTAAATAAAGAACAGATTGACCCTTCTTGGGCAGCTCGAGTCACTCAGGACTGATTCTGATTAGTTTTGTAAAAGCTTCTGTCTCAGTGCATCTTCCTTCCCTGCACCCACTTTTCCACTTTGTTGAAGCAAGGGAAATGTCATAAGGTGTCCTGGCTGTGATTGCTGGCACTCTGGGGGATGTATTATTATGGAACAGAAAAGCTTCTGAAAGCTGCTTCTGTGTTTTCCTCTGAAAATGCTTTTTTCTATGCCACCTCCTTGCCCTTTCTGCGTGGTATGAGCTGCATGTTTTTGCTTGATTGGATCATCCAGACCAGTTTGTGGTTTATGCTCTGCCCAGTGTCCAGTCCTGCAGTTGGGGATGATGGGACCCTGAAAGAAACTCTTCATCTGCTTTAAGGATTGAAGCATCTCAGCGTTTTGGACGTAGGCTACAAATTGCTTTCTTGCATAAGTCCTCCTTGCTTTGATGAAAATATAATATTTGTCATTCCCCTGAGTAAGCGAGTGCCTGTGTGTGCTGACTGCCGAGGCGCCGGTGGAGCCAGCTCGCTTCCGTGTGTGAATCATTTCTCAAGCAGCTCTCTGTGTCTCTCTGCAATGTGGTTTTCCTCTCAGGGAAGCACTCAAGCCCTGAATTTTCAGTCTGGCTTGCACATGCTGTCAGAAGCTAGTGGGAGACACTTTTCTTTTTAATGCAGAAAAGAGGACACGCTTTTACTGTAAGTATTTTATTATCTTTTTTTTTTTTTATGTGGGAACCATATTATCTCTTGAAGGATTCTTGGGTCAGTAATGTATTTACAGAGTGAATGAACCTGCTTTGCTCAACAACACTTTTTTCATAGTATGTCAATGCAAAACTAAATTGAATTAATCAAAAATAGGGTAAACAAGTCTGTGTTAGCTGAAAATGTGCCGGGAGTAGTCTAAAAGCCATTACAACCACAGAAAGAAATCCCCTCATGAGAGCTGGCTACTGTATTTTCCTCTTGCTCAGCTACATAGATTTAGTGACAGAAGAGGTGAAGCTGTTTCTGTTCCTGCTTTCTCCTCTGACAATTTACGACCGTTTGCTGACAGTGAAATGAAGCAGGAGCACGAGCAGAGTTTCCTCTGCTGCTGCATGTGCAGAGGAAACACAGCCCAGTCTAGGAAGGGCAGAAGGGAACGGGCTGCTGAGCCAGGAGCTCTGGCAGCTCGTGTCTGTGGGAGCAGGGAAGGCGCTGGGGGCACTCCAGCAGGTTCCTCTTACAGCCCCACAGCACAGAGCTGCTCAGGCTCTCAGCAGGACCCCTTCATTACAGCTCCTCCACTGTTGTCTTTAAAATTGTATTGTGATGAAGATTGGTCATAGAAACAATTGTAATAATAACAGCATTTATAGAGCAGGTAATATGGCAAAGTTGTAGAGATGTTAATTAAGCCCTGTGCGTGCAGCAGTAAAGGATTAGTGGTAGAACTGGTTTGAAAAGGGTTTCTCTACCTTTTCCTCTAGTGTACTGTTCTGGATATCCCCCACTGATCCTTTCTGGTTTGCACATTTCTTTCTAAATTAAAGTGTTCTTTGCCCTGTAACCTTGGCAGGAGAGAGGATACCTGATTTGCTCCAGCAGTGTTGCTTGTCTGCACAATTTGACAGGTGACTACCGCAGAAATTCCTCATCCTAACACGCACATGGCTGCGTGCTAGCCCTCCCCTTTCTTGTGCAGTTCTAAATCAATTTAATTTCATTGTGCAGCCCACCAAGGTGGGTCATTCAGTCCATCAGTGGCCCCCAAAGTCCCAGCTGCAAGCTGTTGGTGCTGTTGCTTAGGTCTGTTCCGTTCCTGTTCGTTATGAATATTTTTAAAATGCAGAAGTCCTCTGGTTTCTCCTGCAGCTTTGGAGTTGTGTCCTCATCTTTGCAAAGAGCCCTTTCTGTCAGAAGTTCACACTGTCGCTCATAAACGCTCAGAAGTTCCCAGTTTATGAACTTCAAGTGAGCTGTTCTGCACTTTAATGGGAGATAAATATCTCCTTAAGGGATAGCTTCCAGATCTCAATTATTTCTCTGCACTGTGATGGATGGAAAACGGGAGTCAGGGAAACATCCCAGCATGTGGCAATCTGTGAGGCTGCTCGCTTGCGTGCTGCGTGACAGATGTTGATTAATCTAATTTTTGCTTTTTCTGTGGGGTTCCTGTCCAAAGCAAGCTAATTAGTCCATCTTCATTAATATCCTATTAAGAAAGCAATTATTATCCCATTTTTACGAATGGAAAAACTAAGGCATGGGAAGATTGCATGGCTGAAGGGGTATGATGATTCTGTGCTGAAGCTGAGGATGGGGTCAGGTGGAATTCCACGGAATGCATTGCCTCTGTATCATCTCTCCATGCTCTGAGGGGACAGGGAAGCTGCCAGCCTCTGTACCAGTGTGTACCAGTCAGGGCTACCATGTAGTCACATGCTGTGCATCTCTGCTATTCCAAAAAACCATCATCATTCCTTTTCTTTCTTGTAGTTGTATCTACCCTCTGTGCTAAGGAAAAACGTAATGACAGGCAATTATCAGGCAAACCACTTATAATTATTCTTAATTTCTTCAGCAATTATATAGCTCTTGCTCTATCTGAAATGAAACCTTCTTCTCTTCTTTCTTGTGGGTTGGCAAAACATGAAGTGGCCGAATGTGTCACTTGTTTTGTGCTGTATTCACTGGGACAGTAGTTCAAAGAACCCGATTAATGAGCAATAGCTGCCTTGAAATGGCTCTAAAACATTTTTGTTCTTAACCTGAATATACTGAACATGAATTAAACCCATCTATTCGGGACAGAGTCATACTGGGGAGAGCCCAGAGTGACCTAATTCTTCATGATTATAACATGGTTGTAACTTCAAAAAGGGAGTTTGGAATCAATGCATCATTTTTAGCCTTCCTGAATCTTCCTGTGCATCCTTCAGTAACGTGATGTTTGTGATTCAAAATTGCCACATCATGTAGAAAATTACAGCTGGGTTGGGATTTTTGTTTCTTTATCCTCTCATTTATAAGACCAGGAGTCATAAGGAAGTAGCAGCATTTCTCTTCAGAGCTGTATAATGGTGACTGGTTAGATAATCAATGTGAGGAAGGAGGAGGAGGAGGAGATGGAGAATCCATGTACAAACAGTGTAATTCAAATACAGGATGAGCATGTTCCCAGACACCTCCAAGTACAGCTTTGGCTTGGTTTTCCAGCATCAGTCACTGTGCTGGATGACAGCAAAGATATCTGTATTTTCCTGTCTCATAAATGGCCAGCAGCATGGAACAAGGACAAGGGAAATGCAGCTGAACCAATTCCTTGTGCACACATGAGGATTTTGTTGTGATTTCTGCATTTTTCTCATGTGATCTAACGATGAGTGAAAGGCTGACAAATCCAAAACTCCAGGGAGAGTTTTTGTGGAGGAGGGTGGGCAGAAGGTTTTGCAGTGCTCTCCATGCCTGAAAAAGTCATCAATTACTCTAATTGTCATTGTGGGAAGAGGATGTTATTTTGAATGATGTTGAGACATGGAGTTTTGCAGTTGCTGGCCTGGCTTCTGGCAGCCTTGTTGGGATGGTTTTGGAGGCTGAGCTGATGGCTGGAAACCTGTCACGTGTGGCTGCCTGGATCTGTCCTTGCCTGAGCCATCTCTGATGTACTCTGGACATCCTTGGAACCTTTTAGTACATTTACGTACTATTTAATAAATACCAATTGCAGGGAATTGTTGAAAACACACTAAGGAAATAAGCAAGAAAAGCCTTAACACAAAAATGTGAACTGGTCATTTACCAGTGTAATCACAGAGAAACTTTATCTTTGAGAAGTTCAAGGGAGTTTCCATTATCTGTTTTCATCTGGCACCATGGGGGAAGGAAAGGAACTGGCTCTGCAATATTTGCTTAGAGAGGAGAGGTAGAGCTGTATCCCCTGGAAAAAAAATTCTCATCTGATGCCACACTGAAAGTGCTCTTTTGATGTTTAAGAGTTCTACGGAAGAACCACTAGAACAAAAATGCAAAGCAAGCTACAACCCAAAAGAGTGACTAGAAGGGTGACCTTGGGAATGTCTATATCCTCATTTCTGTGCAGTTCTGTGTGTAAAATTTAACAGCAGTTTTAACTCCTTGCAAAATCACTTGGATTCTTATAGTACAATTTCCTTCAGTCTTAAAAGTTGGAAAATAATAATAGCACTAAAACCATCTTTGCTTGAGGCATGAATAAAACCAGCAGAATCTGCCCCGCTGTCAGGACATGAAAATTTCTAAGTGAAGTCTTGTCTCCTGGTCCTCTACCAGCCAACCATGAAAATTCAGCTGCAAATGAGATTGGAAAGAGAGTCTGCTGAGGTAGACCAGAGGGAACTGTGAAGTGTCTGGGATCAGGTTTATAATTGATTCTTTTTGGACAGCAAAAGCAGGAGGAGCTTTAGAAATGAGCTTTTGGGAATTATTTTTTTTTTTTTTGTCTGCATTGTGTTTGGGTGGAAGCAGGTGGTCTGGCTTGGCTGGTTGGTTGGTTTGGTTGGTTTTTTGTGGGCTTTTTCATCCAATTCTAATTAAAGCTAAGCTTTGTACCAGCAAAAATCCAGCAAGTGTCTGCTTGGAGGAGTGATGGAGGAAGGTTGCACTGAGAGCCTCAAATACACCAAACCCAAGGTAATAGGAATTAAAGCAAAGAGAGAATGGGTAGATACAGAAATCCTACTGAGATAAAAGGAGCAGATGCCTGAGGAAAGCTGCTAAAGGTGACCAAAAGAGTAACAGTTTGTTTTTATTTCTTAATCTGGTCTTATTTCTAAATGGATTTTTCTCCATGCCATCTATCTCCACGTTACCAATTACTGTATTTGGACTATCAGCCTCCCTGCTTTGATTCCTAATATCAGTTGAGAAATCAAGATGAGTCATATGGAAGCATCTGTCAAGCCTAAAAATTGTTGTTTAAAGTTAATTGATGTGAAAGGCAGAAAAGAATTCTATTTTAGCCCAGCTGTCTATCCTGCCATAGAGCTTCCTACGTGCCACTAGAAAATGCTTTACAGTTTACTGAACTTGTTAGATGTTTCTATGTTCCAGTTGATAGTTTGTCTGAAAATAGCAGAAGTTGATTAGAAGGAAAATAGTAGAAGCATGATGCAGATTTTACCAAAAAAAAAAAAAAAAAAAAAGAAAATGGTGCTTTGAATTCATGAGTGTGCAATAAGGCTTCTGGAATAGTCTGACCTTTGGATGTAATGAAAAGTAACTGAATTACAGGAAAATGGTACTGGGGACTGTGGGGTTTGACCAACCAAAGTCACACCTGTGTCCTTTGAGAGCCTCAGCTGCAAAGTTGGGACTTTGGCCTCATCCTTCAGGACTGCTGAGCATTCCCAGGTCCTGGAGAAGCTGCCATCTGGCACATTCCTCTCCAGATTCAGTAATGAGTTTCCTAATTCTTTATTTCATTCATTTTCCCAAAGCATCTTGTGCATGACTCTGCTTTGAGTGTCCTGCTGAGTCGTGACACACAGACATGGGCACCAAAACCTATAACAATTATATGTGGGGTACAGATATTTCCATCCCCCAATAGGGATTTCCCTGTGTAATTTCATTTCTGCAGATATACTAAAAAAATTTTATTTATTTAATAGTGCAACTCCTAGGTTTCTTGACTGTGAAATAATATTGCTCATCATCACTCAAATCAACCTGTCTATTCTTTCTAGTTCTTCAGAGTAAAATAGTCTTTAATAGTCAGCAGAATGTGTATCCCAGAAGTTTATTCCACAGAACTGGTGAATTCCTCTTTTGATCTACAGCCAAGTCTAAAGATTCTGGAGCCCTGGTGTTGTTTCTGCTGATGCTGACTGCTTGTGAGTTAGGATAAATTCTTAATCCAGTTTTTCTAGCCATAAAATGGGAATCATTCTAGGCTGGTTGTAAAGACTTTTATTAATAAATTTATGTAGACTGACTAATAAAGAAATGTCTGTGTTCTCAGCCTTTAACAAAACAGTAAAATTTCAGGTAAAATTGACTGCAGAACTTCTGCCAACTGCCAAAATAGTCCTCATCAACATATTCCAAATATCCTTTAAAAATACCAGTAAGAAAGGATGAACTGTATAGCATGGCCTGAATTTTTAAAGGCTGATGTCTGCAGGGAATTCTGAGGATTACTGAGAGAAGCAGCTCTGTCAGGACCAGCTTTACACTTTTGGTAAACCTGATTATCATTTGCAGTACCTGTTTCAGAGGAGGGGTGTATTCAGACACCACTTTTAGGTGTAAAATTTTCAGAAAACCAATCCCAAACCCCTGCAGTCTGGAAGTGCCTGGCACTAGAACCAATTTTGCTGAAGTTACATCTTGCTGAGTCCTCATTTATTTCAGCATGGGGTTGCTTTCCTCATTTTCAGAGTACAGCTCCAAGCAGGGCACGCTGCAGGGATTTAGTTTGGCCAGCTGAGTGCCCTGCTCTGGCTGATGCCAAAGAAGGACTTTGAATCTCAGGATGATGTTAATTCTGTTTCTTTCCTAAAGAAAGTTCCCTGTGAAATGTGCAAAAATGAAGAATAAAACCACAGAGCTCCAGGCATTGCTTAAAGCAAGTAATTTTCCCATGAGAAGCAGCTCTCATCTGAAATTTATTGACACAGAATGGGTGTAAAACAAGTAAATTTTGTCCCTGTGTTTGCAGAATCTGCTTGGTTCTGTCTCTCGTGGAAAGCTGCTTCTCTTTCAAGTCTCCCTGGGGGTAGCCAAGAGATCAAATCAATCTCTCTGGGGTCCTTGTGGAAGGAAAGGCTGATATTTAGTGAAAATACAGCAGAGTTACTTTTAAGACAAGTAGATAAGAGCTGGATTTGATGTTTTTAATAAATGTGCTGTTTCTACAGCAGGATAAGAGAGACCTCTCTGCCAGTGTTGTGTGTCCTGACTGCTGCCTGGCTGCAGACATTTGGGATAGCAGAGTTAATATTTTGGTTCCCTGCCACCATGAGCTCCTTCCATGAGCAATTTCAGGATGCTGAACTTCAGGGTTTTCCATTGTCCCCGCTGCTCACACCTTCCATGGAGCTTTTTTGTTTTGTTTCATTGTAATGCAAGAAACTGAATTTGGAGGAGGGGGGGAAAGCTGATGTTGACTTTGAGAATGAATTTTCTGTTTTCATCAAAGAACTGCTGGACTTTTTTTTCACTTTTTTTTTAAGAAGTTTTATTCTGTACTCCTCCTGAAGCAGTACTTCTAATAACTCAAATATGTGTCACCTACTTAGGAATGAAAGCAGCTTAAGAAGTGTGCAACCTGGCTTGATGCTTTGAAGTACATATAAGGCTTGTGAAAAGTCTTGGAATCCCACTTCAGGGATGGAAATCTTTATCTACAAGGGAAATTCAGGTTAGCCAAATACCGGAGAAATCTTAACTCCATCTTTTACAAATGCCAGTTTTCCTATAAATACATGGAAAACTAATAATAAACACTAATAAATCCAGTATTTCTTCTCAATTTTAGTTTCATCTGCTTGGTGCAGTAAAATGTTATTGAATCCGCATGGCAAATAATTCAGCTCTCTTTACATGAAAAAGCCAGGTTGCCTCAGGCTACTGGCTGGATTTCTTGAGTTGTGGTTTGGGTTTGTTTTTTGTTTGTTTGGGGTTTTTAATACCTCTTCCTTTTACTCCTAACATCATGGTCTAATGAGCATATCACTCCACTGCAACTTGAAAATGTCATGGATGACTCAAAATTAAATTCCTCTGGATATCAAGAAAGCATCTGTACAGCTTAAGGCAGGAAAATATGAGGTACAGTTATGAAGAAAACCAGAGGGTGTAATAATGCAATGTATGTGCAACCACTGGATCTGCCAAGAACCAAAATCTGCATAATTTGGAGATCTAATCAGCAAGAGAGTTTGCATGTGTAGTTGCCTGTTCACCCATATAAACATAGTGAATGTTAAAAGCTCGTTAAAAGGATTAAGAGCCTGTTAAAAGATAGGTTTTTAAATATTGTAAAGCACACCAAAGCTTGCTAAGGTGGATCATGAGCTGTGGGAATGCTAAATAATATCAGCTATTGTAATGTAGTTTACACATCTGTCAGGGCTTTAAAACAGTGATCAGCATAATCATCACCAAAGACTCTTAATGAGATCAGAGGATGGCTCCTCACTGGATGTGTTAAGAATTTTAATGGGGTAATGCCTATACTTAGCAACAACTACTAACTTTTTAATTCCTTTATTTAGGAGCTGATAGGGAACTGCTGTGGAGAGAGCAGACAGCCCTCCCTGCCAGAGGCACCAAGGACAAATAGAGGGAATGTCACTTGCTGGCTTTGTTCTCTGTGGAACAGCAGCTGAGCACTTGACATTGCCTTCACCTCCGTGCAGAAACGCTCCCTCAACAGAGCGAGGTGGCACCTGGGACGTGTCACCACTGTCACATCCACCTTGGCCCCAGACAGAGCTGTGTCCTGGGAGTTCAGTGCATGCTCTTAGTTATGAATGTGAAATCAGGTACAAAGCAAATTATGAGATGTAAAATGTGACCAGAGCCACTCCTGACTCAGCCAGGAATAAATTGTTTCTGTGTCTCTGTCAAAGTGTTGCTGTCCAAGCTCACTCTTCCTCTGAGTACACTGCCAGGCACTGGCCACTCTGGGGGTGAGGGAACTGCCTAAACTTTGAAGATGAAGAAAAACAAACGGCAAATTCTTAGTTCAGCTGATAGTTACACATGTAAAGAAATTCAAAGAGATTTATTAATGAATTTCCAGCATTCCTAAAGACCTGTGCCTGTGGATATTCTGGTTACCTGTTTAATAGACAAGGAGAAAGTTACCCTCTTCCTACACATGGCTGAGCCACAGCTACATCCTGTGTCTATTTTGGAAAATGAAGAAAAATGTTGCTCATACAAAGTGGGGGAGGACAGAAGATATCAGGCCACCTCACATTCCCCTCCCTCACATTCCCAGCCCAGCAGGCTGGTGGGACTTCGAAAAAATATCCAAATAATTATTTTATTCTGCTCATGGCTTGGATTGGGCAATGGCTAGTGAAAATGTATGGGTTTAGATCTCCAGGAGTGGAGGGAGCTGTTCAATTGGCAGCTGTCAGCCTCCTGAGAGAAAAAGGCTAGATGTTCCTGCTGGCAGCTGAAATGTGTTCAGCTACATCCAAGAAAAGGAATTCACGTCTATTTGCTGATTCCTGGCAGGATTTCTCTGTTGCATAAGTTTATCTCTGAGGAATAGAGGATCTGGATCTTTGTTTGCAAGGAAGTTGACTTTTTTTTTTTTTTACTATGTTTTGTGAATTCTGGTATTGTGAAAAATCTTTTTATCACTGTGGCAACATCAACTGCTGTGCCTCTAGAAGACTCTGATAAGTTAAAGATATATTTTCTATCTGAGGAAACTTCCTTCTCATGTGATTTTCTAAAAGTGAGTGTTATTTCAGTTGAAGGTGCTGGATGTAATGGTAAAATAAGTAATTTTCCTTTTATCCCAAGGTTGCTTTAAATTGCTGTGGGCTTCAGTGTTCTCAGTTACTCTTTCATTGTGCTTCAGCATTCACAGGTGTTCTGCTGTGCCTGAGAGAGGTTTTGGGACTTAAACAGTCCCCAAAAAAGTTAATGTTCCTTCTGCAGTTGGTATGAAAAGTAAAAGTGGTTGTAGCCTGCTCTGATGGTTTCTCTAGGCTCGGTTCTGATGTTTGTGAGAGAGGGGATTAAGTTCAGCATGGACTTTTCAGCCCTTTAAACTCATGCCAATATCTCTCTTGCCCTTTCAGGTCACATGAAGATTAGTTATACTTTGTATGAGCACATAAAAACATATAAACATTTTCTTTATTTTCTTCTTTTTTTTAGAGTCTGTAGAGTGAATTACTCGGGAAGAAAATGAAGAGTAGTGCCAGGCCTTGGAGCACAATAGCAAAGCAAAGCAGCCATGGGGTTGACAGAGGAAAAGCTCTTTCCACCACCTCCACAGGAATGAAGACATCCAAATCCTCCACTTCCCTTGCCTTTGAATCCCGCCTCAGCAAGGTACTAATCCTTGGAGACTGTTCCAGTCTTGTTCCAGGTTAAAGCTTTGCTTTAGTCCTCAAACTACTACACTCCCTGTTTTAAGTGTAGAGAGATTTAAATTTTGTTGTGTATTAGATTAATACACATTTCTCAAAGTATTTTGCATGTACTGTATCTGTACACTCTGTGTGTGAGGGAATTGCTTAAACTTTGAACATGGATAAAAACAAATGGCAAATTCTTAGTTCAGGTGATAGTTACACATGTAAAGGAATTCAAAGAGATTTATTAATGAATTTCCAGCATTCCTAAAAACCTGTGCCTCTCCCTTCAAGGCAAAATATCTTTAGCAGAAGATACTGCAATGTAACAAATGCATTTTATGAATCCTATTTTTCTATACAGATGTATTTAAAAATATCAGAAACTTCTGTCCAAGTAATGTTTTTAAGAAAATGGAGTAATACACCTGAAATGCTGCTGCATCTGCACCCTTGCAGCCAGCAAATAACCTGGTCATCCAAATCCAGACCAAGGTTATAACTTTCCAGTAATAAAGTTTAATGAACAGTACATAGCAGGGTATTTAGATCTCCTCTTGATTAAAACATCATTAATTGTCACAGTTTTTCAAGGAAAGGATTTATTTATTGAACTTGTTGTGTAGACTCCTAGATGCACTTGCCAATAGGGTATTTCAGTGCTTCAGGCAGGTTGAGGTGTGGTTGAGGCTGCCTCTCTGAAGGAATGATACTGAGGACACTAATCAGGAAATCTGATACGATTGATTTATTTAATTTAGTGTTAATTGTGGAGAGATTCCTTCCTAATGACAGCTAATGCCTTCAAATTGTCCAGCTGCAAATGCAAAATCATCAAAGTGGCTTCCTTGAAGAAAGGAAGTAGGAAAGGCACCATAGCTGCTGCTATAGGAAAGAACACATTGAAGAAATTACTTCAGAGTGACTGCAGAATTCTCTAAAGGTCAGAAAGTCAGGTTGTTCCATTCTTCTCCTAAGAGTGAGCTGACAAAATCTCTGCCAGGAGGCAAAACGTTCGTTGTTTGGTATCCTGGAGCACGTCAACACTTCAGCTATTGAAACTTACGGGCTCACAGGGTCCAGGAAACCACAGACTCTGAGTCAGAGGAGAAGATGAAAGGCAGAAGGAATTAGAGTTGAAAGATTTCATTTTGCTTAAAAATGTTCCACATCCAGGAACCACTAAATAGGGGCAGTGCTTGTTGTGTGCTCTCTTTTCTCTTCACCCAGCAGTGGTGTTCAGCCTGCGCTTCAGGGACCCCCTGGTGTCACTGGACAACTTCAAAGGAAGTGGATTTTCATTTGAGAAAACACTTAAGGTGTCCACAAAAGTACAGAAAAAACTACTGCTCTAGGGAGACTCCAAAGCTTTGGTCTTAAAATACTTATTTTTCCTGAAATTAATTAGTCTGTTACTAGAGGCACACAAATGGGAAATCAGCTGACCAAAATTCTGAGATAAACTGCAACTTCTGTTTGTGAAGCAAGATAATTTCAGTGTTTCTCTTTGAATCTTACCTTGTGCTTGTGTTCCATGGGTTTCTTGAGTAGGCACTTAGAGTAGACTTGTGTCACCAGAGATTCCTTCCCCAAATGATGTAAACTGTTTTCTCCTTGCCTTTCAATTATTTTTGAAAGTCTTCCCCATTTTCATTTTTCGTTGTTAGAACAGTGTTTTATCTCTTAACCCACTTCACAAAAACCTAGAGTGCAAATATAAATACAAAAAATATGTATTCCAGTTATCAAGGCAATATTCCCGTGGGGTTACTTTATGGAAATGTTAATTTTCTCCAAGGAATTTTGAATTTTGAACTAACTGATGGGAATATTCAGGGTCCTGACCTGTTCACCTCTGTGCCGCAGCTGAAGCGGGCGAGCAGCGAGGACATGCTCACAAAACCTGGGGCAGCAGCAGCAGCTTCGGGAGTCTCCAGGCTGAAAAAGACCATCACAACAGGAGCCATTTCAGAGCTTGCCGAGAGCCGGCTGAAGCCCTGCACAGGTAGGCACAAAGATTGTCACCCGTGCTGTGAGTGTCACTGGGCTTGCCAAGATCTCAGCAGTGTCCCCTGTCCTCCTTGCAGCACAGCCGTGCCTTTCCTGCTGTGGCTGTCACAGCCGCTGTGCCTTGCATCCCACACCCCCGAGGCAGGACATGAAGAGCAGAGGGAGATGCTGGGTGGTTTCAGGGGCCCGGGCAGCCCCAGCAGCCGGGCGGTGGCGCCGATGGCCCGTGCCCGTCCCCGCTGCGGCTCCCGCCCGGCCGGGGCGCACCCAGCTCGGATCCAGCCCCCGGTCTCCAGAGCGGACAGCAATGGAGAGCTCGCTCTCTGAAGTTTTCCCCATTTATCAATAGCTTTCTCTTTTCTCTCTCTGCTGAGGGAGCAGAGCTGTTTCCCCGCTGCTCCTGGGACACGGCAGAGGCGTGAGAACAAAGAGCCAGCCCTGGGCATCCTCAGCCTGTGCGGCTCCTGAGCTGCCCCGGGGCGCGCTCTCCCCAGCAGCCTCAGCCCCAGCAGCTCGTTCCCTTAGGTTTCCAACCTAAGCCTGTTTCGAAAGGCAGCGACACCATCTGCATACCAAGGGCTTCAGTGCAAACGCTCTGCTTTCCCCCAGAAGCTCAGCAAATGCTTGCTTTTGTCTGCTCCCTGGTGGCATTTCCAAGGGAATGTGAGCTCTTATTAAATTTGACCATGACCTCCCTATTTGTCACAGCCTCTGCAGGTTTTGGCTGTGTGACAGAACAATGTTACTAACCAGAGAGAGATTTCTGTTAAAAAAAAAGAAAAAAAAAAAAGAAAAAAAAGAGTATATATCTACCTTTATATACCCTTGGAAGAAAACGATGTGCCTTGTAACAGCGCAGATGTTTCATAGTAACCCAAAGACAGATCCCATTCTGCTGTTAATCAGTGTGTAAATCCTCAAATTTAATAGTGACTAGCTATATCCAAAGGAATTTGGGATTCACAAGCCAATAAAGAAGCATGATGCTTGGGAGGAGGCACGCAGGGAGAAGAAAACCTGTACAGATGATGCAGCACAGGATCCTGGGAATGCAGCCAGGGAAACAGCACTGCAGGGAGCCCAGAATGGAATATGTATGGCAGACACCAAAACACGAGCTCTGGAATAGAGAGCCCTCTTCTGTATGCAGCTGTAATAACTGGGATTGGAGAAGGGAGATTTATGATGATGACTACTTTAAATACAAAGGCTGAAATGGTTTATGGAGGTCAAGTTACATCTGCTTTACCACTTCATTGCATTGCTTTGCCACTTCAAATTACATCATTGGATATAACCTCATCTATTGCTTTGCATCAGCAGGTGTAGAAGCATGAATGGGAATATTAATGCTAAATGAAAAGAGAACACTAAGAATGTATGTGCTACCCCTCTAAAATTGTTTTTAACCTAGAG
The DNA here is from genome assembly GCA_013401135.1 of Cettia cetti. NCBI lineage: Eukaryota > Metazoa > Chordata > Aves > Passeriformes > Sylviidae > Cettia > Cettia cetti. The sequence continues at coordinate 48,373 of VZUI01043235.1, forward strand.
AGAACTGTCCCAGCTCTTACAGGGACTGTTACAAGTGTGTGTACAATGTCTTACATGTCTGTTTTTACAGTGGTTCCATAATCCAAAAGGGTGCTTGGAAATCCTGCTCTATTCTGAGAACGTGTCATTGTCAGGGCCACTGGAAGGTGCTTGATCTTATTGAGCAAGGTTACAGAGCTTTGTCACACTGAATAAAATACCAATAGTCCCACTAAAATGCTGTACTGTTGCTAAGAGAACTAACAGCATGACAGAGGGCACAGCATGTTCTAGGGAACGTTAGTAGGAAAGGAGAGAACGTTTTCAGCTGCTGGATTTTATTGCAATGGCATCCCAAGTAGTCTGAATGTGATCATGATGCAGTGCTGACTGTGGAGCTAATCCAAGTGAGAACATTCCAGTAGCTGGGACATGCAGATGTTTGTGTACGTAGCCAAATGTGTAAATCTAGAAATTTATTCTGAAATCACTTTCTTTTGTTTCTTTGATGGCCTTCATCTGTTCTGTGTTTTCCTTTCATGTCTTGACTGCAGGCATTATGTCTCCCCCTTGTTTGGGCTTTTTTTTTTGGTCTGTTACTCAAGTGAGTGGTTTGATTAATTTACTGATATGATAGTCTGTTAATTCCAGCCACACTCTGATGGTACTCAGTTGGTATAATAGTCTTGTGTGATAGAATTTAAAGGGAAAAAGGTATGGAAATACAAAAGCTTAGGTTTCTTTCTTCTTTGGGTGTGACTGTCCACCATTTGTGTGTTGACCTTGAGCAATAAGACATGATCCAAACGCTGCAGATAATAAATAATTAACCTCAAAGTTTGGTTGCTTAAATAGAGTTGTTTCTATGCTGCCCTTGTTGGGTTTGCAGTTATTTATTCCAGTCTTTTATTGATGGAACTAGCCCTGCCTGCCCTGTTGGGAGCTAACACAGTAAATCATAAACAACTTAAAGGGTATGAGGCCAAGCCCATGTATCCATCCTTGGCAAGTGGAGTTGAGCAAATGGAGCTGGAGACTGATTCTGGCTGGAAGTTCTGTGCTGTGATGTTTGGTTTTGTAACTCCTTGGCAGTTTTCAAATCCCAGGCAGTGGGAAATGATGCACAGGGAGAAATAAATGTATTGTATTCAGCTTCCTTATCCACAGTGTGATGTCTTCCCATGTCCTGTCCTGAAGTGGCTGTTTGGGTTTGTTAAAACCAAGCTTACAGATCTCTGGCATTGTTTTTAATGTCTCAGTAGATGAAAAAAAGCTAGAAAATTGTAAAATGTGAGGAAGAGTTCACTAATCTCGGAAAACATTGGTTTTTAATGCATCTACTTTTAAAGCCATCCAGTCTGTGAAGCCATATAGCAAAGAAATGATTGTAAAATGTATAAATAGAGAAGTTTGTATATTCATGTGAAACTAGGAGTCTCTTGTCCTAAGGTTCAGGATTGTAGGAAATCAATGACTTCAGATTCTGCTCCTTTGAGGTCTGCAAGCCAAATAACCTTAAAAAATGCAATTTCACAGAGAATTTCAAAGCTTCTTATGTGATCAAATACCTCTCAGGAAGAACATTGCATGGCAAGACTGGTATGCAAATGGAAAATTTGAGGTTCAGGCAGATGAAATTACTTTCTCAATGGAGCCTGGAAGTAATTCCAAATCCTTGCTCTGAGTTCTGTCATTCAGTCCATACAAACTCCCAGTTCAAGCACTTTCTGAAAACTTTCCTGGAGGCTGTCTGGTTCAATCATGTTCCTGTGCTGCTTTGATGTGATTTCAGTGACAGCTGTTATTATCTGTCAGGTTGGACAGGAACCAAAAAGAGACTTATGCTGGCCATCAGAAAGGAGAGAGGCAGGATGTGGGCATGGCACAGTCCAGTCACACATCATCCAAAACCACTGAGACTATTTCAGCCATTCCCATTTCTCACAAACATATTGATTTTTATATCAAGTGCTGCCAGCTCCAATATGAGGTATCAGTTATCCTTGAAATGTAATTAAGAGATAGCTGTACTTTTTCTCAGGCTGCTTCATCAGCTTATTTTTTTATAGCTAAATAAAGGCTAAATCTCTCTAGATTGCTTGATTTTGCCTTAGAAACTATAGGAAACTGCCAATAACAATGCTGTTATCACCTACCTTAATGTTTATAGAAATTCTGGTTATTTTACTGACAAGTTTAAGTTCTCTCTAAAGCCCAAACCAGGAGACAGGTGCTACACCTTCCCACAGTGATACATCTTTGGAGGCTGGGAGAAGCCAAGGTGCCAGCAGGACTGTGAGGGTTGGCCTGCTGTGTCACCCCCTGCTCCATCAGAAATTACCATTTATTTTTATGCATAAAATGGGAAAATCAATACTTTGCCTGAGTTTTCAGGCAAAATAACAAAAGCCTGTTGCTTTCTGTGTGTTCCTGCTGAGTTGATCCACATCCAAGGCTGGAGATGGTGCCAACCCAGGAGCATAGAGGAGGGGAGCTCAAAGATATTAAGAGTTTCAATTATCTCCTCAGCATCTCATGTCGAGGCTCTGAACTCTGCAGGTTACCTGGACAAAAGCTGCTAATCCCAGAATGGAACATTGCCAGCATTGGAAATGAAGCTGCTCTGCAACACAGGCTGCTGTAATAAACCCAGCAAATTAAATAGGGAAACAAAAATACCAAGAGATTTGGCATAATCAGGGAAAACTATAGAAGGGCCTGAGGCTTATATTCTGTTGTGGCACAGTTTGGGTTGAACAATCTTCAGCTCCAGTAAGGAGGGGCTCTGTTTTGATGAGTTTTTCTGTGATTTGTCATCCACATTCTTGCCCAATAATCAGAGTTAATGTCCCAGTGACTAAATATGATACCTGTGTATCTGCAGTTCCTTCCTAGTGCTGGTAGAGCACATACCATTACTCCATTTGTCCATCATTGTTTTTTTCATGTAGTTTATGTGAAAAGAAAAGTCTTGATTTCTCTCTAAAACAGCTGCTTGCAGCTTTTCTGTGTAGATAGTGCTGGTATTCAGAAAAGAAAGGCTTTAACTAAATGAGGCCAACTGGTCCCTGCCAGCACTGGTGTTAGTGCTGGGAAAGCTTGAATATCACTGCTGAGACTTGTTCACCTGTGGCTGATTCCAGAGGGGAGTCTGGTGTGTGGTTTTATTGTACATAACACTCATTAGATATGCTTCTTTCCCAGCAAAATTGAAAATGTGGCACGCTACAGATTTCAGAGCTTCCATGTTCATAGAATTGTCATTTTCAGCTTACTATTTGATAGTAATACATGGACTCTATCAAATTTACTGTCTTCTCTCAGCTAAATTCTCTGCTTTGTGTTTGCCACTTTCAGATGTGGGGTAAAAATTTAGGTTAAAGTGAAGCTAATCCAGACCAGAAGCTGTCCCTTCATGGTCAGAAAATTCAAGGAAGTATCTTTTAAATAAAAGCTTTCTTTAAAGAAGAAAAAAAAAAATCACTGAAAAAGAAATCTAACTGACAATATAGTAGTTCATAAGATGCTAATGCACCCCAATTAGGACAGGAAAAAGGAAAGTGATTTCTATTGAAGGACAGCTCTCTGACCTTGGGGCCCTTTTACTCTGCCATACATCAGCTTTTGACAGCGCCTGCTTTTTGTGATCCGTCACATCAAAGCACTGCTATAGGTTTGGGAGAGGTTGCTGCACTTTGCATTCAGGCTTGTTACTGTCTCATTTTTCTTGTGAACGATAGTGCCAAGTGTGAGGGACACTAATGAGATCGGTATGTTCTGTTCCACCAGGCTCCACTGCAACTAAATGGCTGAGCTCATCTGGGCTTTCCCAGGAGCTGTAAATATGCTTCAAAACCTCATCTGGAAAGCCACTTTCATTTTGCTCCCCCTTCCAGGTACAAGACACAGCTCTTGCATAATTATTCTTTCTTCCAAAGAGATTCTAGGTCTAAAAGTGCTATAAAAAGAAAAGGAGATTCAAAATATTGCTTTGTCAGGCTGCCATTCAATTTGGCAAGAAGTGTTGCAGAAATTTAACATGCAAAGCAAGGGAAATGTGTCTGCATTTACATCCAGAGCTCTACATGCAGCTGAATATGCATATTGACATCTACACATGCCTATAAATACCTGCAAGGATGTTTAACATATTGCTACAAATATGAACCCAAACCTGAACCTCCCTGGCATTCCTTAGCAAAATGTTTCCTCTGTGTGTAATTTCCCCAGGTGTCAAGTAGTCAGACTGAGTTTCAGCACCAGCTTAGAAGTTTTCACCCACTATCCTCTGAAGGGAAAGCTCAAGATTTGAGGTAGATCAAATTTGGCATTCCAGATTTAGGTTATGGCTGCTACTTGTCAAGTTTCTCTTACTTCTTACAAGGGGTTTTTTTCTTGCCTGCAAATACAGTTGTTGATTGCTGATGCCTTTGCTGAAAATGCTCCTGTATGTTGTTGTTTTTCATGTTCTTTGAAGTTTTGCTCTTTCTCTCTGTAAGCCATGGGTAGTTTTGCATCCTGAAATGGCTGGGAGTGGAGGCTGCTTCACATGACTGTTCTTCAGGCAGCTTTGTCCTCTTTGAGAACTGGCAGTGTAGTGAGACCAATGCATTTAGAGGCTGTCTGGTAGGATTTCTGATACCTGATCCTGTTATGGATAACAGGCTTTCTGAGAGCCATTCACAGGCTGGCTGCAGTCATCTTGCATTATTAAACAAGCAGGAATTAACTTCTGCTGACAACACTGTCTGCAGAACACACCTTCAGTTTTTTTGCTGTCCAAATCTACTGCAGAATTTACATTAACTGTGCTGAATTTCTCTTAATACATTCTGAGATTCTGCATTCAGCTTCCTGTTAAAACCACCTGTGAAAGAGACCCTTTTCTCTGTGTATTCCCCTGAGAATGACTTTGGCACACGTGAGCCCCTCTGGGACCTGAGCCAGTTAAGAGGATTCTGTGTGTGGTAGGGATACTGAAATGCTGAATCTTGAAGACTCTAATGACTTAACTCATTAAATTGTTGACAGTTAATTGGCTCAAGCCAACATGGATAGGGAGGATTCATTACAGCTGTAAGGGAACTGTGGTGATCCCAAAAGCCTTGCTAGGGACACCTAAACAGAGAGGGGAGCATGCCTGGATGCTCCAGGAATAACACAAATCTAGGATCTCCCAGGTTGTTTTCATTTCTTTTCAGGCTTCTTTGCTGAAGTTGTTCAGCAAAGTCAACACAACCTTGCTCTGACTACCTGCCCTAGGTTAATTATCAGCTTTCCTTCAGCTGGTTTGAAGAGAAATGATCCTTAACACAAATTCTCTAGGCCTAAATGTATTGCAGCCAGAATGCCTTGGCAGAGGGCCACTGTGTTTGCACTTAAAGAATGGGAGGGAGAAGGAAAGGAACGCAAAACTGGCCTGGTCTGACAAGTATGCAGATCAGGGGAGGGCTTGGCATTCCTTGTATTTTTTTTTTGTCCACTTTTTTTTTTTTTTTTTTTTTTTTTTTTTTTTTTTTTAGCAGCTTTTGGCTTATACTGGATTTTAATGCTGTAGAGCAAGAGGGGAGGGATAGACAGCTCCATCTCAGATGGGTTTCTGGAAGGCTGTGGTTCTGTGCCATGAACTGTGACCTCACCTTCACTACAAAAAAATTGTTTCTAGCATGATTAAAAAAAGCTTTTGTTGGGATTCAGCTCTAGATGTTATATTCCTAATCCTTTGGGGTCCATTACTGGGAATGATACACAAATTCTGAAGATTTATTTTCCCTACTGTTTATGTACTTGGTGCTCATAAAATCTTTAGCATTAATAGAAGACAGAGAGTGTGATAGTGTGAACTCTGGTTTTCATGATGCCCACGCTTTGGGCCCCTTCAGTTTGGTCCAGCATCAGTGTCTGTAACTTCTTTAGACCTCAGTCTTCTGGAGAGACTGTCAGCTACATGGCCACTGCAAATCTGAGATTTGGTGGCATCTTCACACTCATTCTCATGAGCATAGATTACAATTTGAACAGAAATTACACTCATTCATTTGCTGTGTTATGAGTAGGATGCAAAGAAAGTTATGCCTGGCAAGCAAGTCCTGTCATCATTTGACTAGAAAGAATTATGTATGTCACACCTTCAGTAATTAATTCCTGTTCTCACTCTAGAGGAGTGTTTGTGAAGTTTTATTGGCAGTCCAACAAAGAGCAAGCTGAGTCAAGCTTAGGAAGAGACCAACTAATCTGCTTTGTAAAGCTGAAATACATTCATTCATTTTTATACCTTTATTACTGAAAAGGAAGGGAAAGTAATGTAAAATGTTCAGATAACAAACAGTTACCTAAAAATTTAGCCATGCATCTGTTGTAATTTGTTACCTGGTCCCCATGTCATGCTTGCTGTTACTCCTTTTTCTTTTTCCTCAGCTTGAGCTGCCAGCTCTATAAGCAGTAATCTCTTATCCATGCCTTCTGCTCAGGCTGTAGCTGTATTTAAAAATTTGTGCTTTACCTTTCCTTATGGACCTGGACTAGATGTCTTTGGCCTGACATCATTCTCCCTATCATGGTGTTAGAATGTTCTGACTTATGTTTTGTGCCACTGTCAAAAAATAACAGATTGGTTCTTCCAGTCCTGGCTCTCCTACAGAGCTCAGATTTCAGGTGTTTGCTCTGAGTCAGTGATTACATCTTGTAATTACTCCAGGCTTGCACCAATGCTGCACTGGGGCTGCACTGGGACCTTGTTACACTATTCCCTTTTGTGATTACAGAAATAGAAAGCAGGTGATGAAGTAATAAATGCTCAGCTTCAGGATTTATCAGCCCAACAGACTCTCACAGCTAAAGCAGCCCCTCAGGTGAGTCCTGTTGAAGAAAAGCAGAAGTCACTCCATAGTCTATAATGGAAGAAAATCTCTGTGGCAGATACATTTCAACAGCAGCTGGAGGAAGTTTGCATCTGTACCTTGGGAAGGGCAGGCTGAGTACCCCCCATAGTAAGATCCAAGACTTAAGAGATCATAAGATGACTTTTAGAGAAAGAATGCACTATCACTGATTCCTTTTTATAGAACTTTGATGGCTTATTCATTAAACAAAGCGTTTTGTGTTTGACATGTCATAAGACAGAAGTAGACAGGAGTTGTTTAATGTCATCCAGATATAGACAGTTGTATGAAAACTTTTCACTTCATCTATGAAGTGTCACAGGAAGAACAATGGAAAGCTTAAGACTGACAATGAACTTGTCCTATTATGCTGAAATATTAGCAAAATTCTGCTTCTATCATATTGAATGGTCTCAAGATACTTTATCTGAAGCGATGGATTCACAACTAGATAGATTAATTCTCCATTTTTTAGTTTTGAGCCTAGGAGATGCATTAGTTTATTATTTCTGAATTTGCTTTTAACCCTCTTGTTGAAATCAAGACTCAAGAGGATTCTGTCAGTTATCCACATAATGGAAACTGATCACTGGAGTCATTTGGTATCCTTGTTTCCCATGTACATCAGGGCTCCAGGAGTGTGGAGCATCTTGATTTTTTGGAAAGATGGGCAGTTGGCCAGGCTCTGAGTGGGCCTGTCCTATGAAGCTGCTCTTGCAATGCCAATCACAGGCAAAAATATTGATAATAGAGATATGGTGTGAAATCTGCTCCAGTTTGTGGCTGCAGCTCTAGATGTAGTAGTGGCTGTAAGGATTGTTGTTTTATTAGCAAAAGGAGAAATTTGGAAATCACTGTAATAGACTTTTAGAAATAAAACACCACATCCTTACTTCAATAAAGACAAATCGATTTTAATGATATTAACTGAACTGTGTATATTGTTTAGTATAATAGGGGTGTGAGCCTGCTGTGCTGTTCTCAGCACCAGTGGAAGCTGAGAGCAGCTGAGGATGCTTGGCTGACCCAGGAATAGCCCCAGAGGATATCAGATCAGATCTGATAGATGGGACTTGTCAGAAAGGGCTCATGCTCGCAATCAAGGTCAGGTTTTCAGAGGAGTCCAGTCTCCATTTCAGCATCCTTTGGGTATCTATGTTTTCACGAGCTGCTGAGCATTTCTGAAACTGGGTCCCCATATTTTTGTGACGTTTACGAGCTGCCCTTGTCCAGACATGTCAGTGCTGTGCTCAGCAGTGCAGTTAGATCTGTGGGCAAGGTCTCTTTGCTCCATGGTAAGCATGCTTCGGGTGGTGGAACTGGGGGAAAATTAACGTTGGCTTTGCTTTAGAGGCATTTGGCTGCTCAGGTCTCTGCTGAGGGTCCCTCTGCCCTCCTTCTCCCCCAGCCGCGTTTCAGCGTTTTGCTTAAAAATACCCTGGTGTACCGCCCGGAGCGGGCTCTCCGCTATTCTCCCCTGTCCGCCGCGGCTGTTCGGGGCAGGGAAGCTCCGCTCAGGGCCGTGCTGGAGCATCGCTCCCTCCCGGAGCCCGCGGCTCCCGCGGCGCTGCGCGGCCCCGCGGCCCGGCCGGAGCTGCAGCTCCCGCGGCGGCCGCTGGGTGTCCCCCGGCGCTGCCCCGCTCACTCCGTGCCCAGCCCGGCCGGCAGCGGGGCTGGGATGAGGGAGGAGGCGGCGCCGCAGCCGCCTCGGCGGGGGCCGCAGCGCGGCTCGGCCGCCAGCAGCTGAGGAGTGCCCGCCGCTCCCCGCCGGAGCTGCCGAGCCGCGCCGGAGGGAGAGGCGGCTCCGCGCCGGCACCGGGCATGAGCGGGGCGCCGGCGGCCTGAAGGAGCTGGGGAGGAGCCGGGCGGCCAGGGGAGATGGGCAACCAGCCGGGCAGAGCGGAGGAGCACGAGCAAGGTGTGTGCGAGCGGCGGGGGCGGCGGCACCGCGGGGATGGCGTTTTGTTCTCCGCGGCTCCCGCTGAGCCGGCACAGCGCTGGTGTCACAGCGAGTGCTGGTGGCTTCCAGCCTGCTGGGGACACTGCTGCTGTTCGCCTTGTAAATGCTTTATTGCCATTCCGTACCTGAGATCACAGCACCGTCCTATGGGGAGCTTTTCTGAAAGGAATCCTTTGGAACAGAATGCCTGCAAGGGAGGGACCCTGTTCGCTGACAGATTTTTTTTTTTCCTTTTTTTTTTTTTTCCTTTTTTTTTTTTTTCCACAGTCTGCATGATGCAGCTAAAAAGTTAGTGATGTACATAAAACTTGTCAGGATCTGCAGCTTGCCTGTGTTAGCCTTCACCATTGTTCGCGGCCTGAGGCCTGAAATTTTCCAGGCCTTAAAATTTAAAATGATGCCTTTGTGAAAGGTCTCCCACCATTGTCCTTTCAGAAGTGTAGTGCTCTGCATGTTAATCAGGAGCAGATTTCATAGAAAGCTGAGAGCTGGTATCAGGTAGATCGCATTCCCCGTGTGCCAAATGTCTGCACCGTACACCAGCACGGCTGCTAATTTGTTCCTGATGCCGTAGTGCTGCTTTGGTTGCCTTGTGATTTATTTTGCTTGTTTCTCAAATGCTGAATGAGGGGGGAAACCCCGTAGGTCCACTAATTTCTGCTGTTTATTTCTCAGTTTCTTTCCGAATTTAGAACCCTCTAACACACATAAAACCACAATCGGTTGTATTTCCTGGCACTCTGTTTCTTGCTGTTGCCATGGGTATTTCATTCACAGAATCCCATTAAAGTTGTTATTGCTTGATCAGGGGTTTCTATGACTTCGGGGTAGATATGTAGGTATTGTTTAAAGAGCAAATACAAATGTACCTGATCTCTGGTATTGTTAGCCAAGGCTGCATTGCTGCTCAGGGATCTCACAATAGATGTGCCAGCGAGTGCTGGAACAGCAGCGAGGTGTAGTGAGAACTCTCTAGCACTATGTTAATCATCGGGCTAATGAAGAACACAAAAGCTGCCAGTATCCAGTCACCAGAAGAAATGCTGCCCTAAGGGAAAGTGAAACTTTAGGCAGGAGAGTGTGGCTGCCTATATCCCCAGCCCCTGAAATCTGCTGGCCGCGGCCAGACAGAGAAGTTTTGCTGGAGCATTTAGGAGGGGTAGTACTGATAATAAATAAAGGGAGAGCTGGATAATGGCCTTGGGAGATACACTGCCTACTTCTGATCAATTCGAGCAAACAGACTCTGATTTTGCAGGGCCATTTGAACAGCTTATTGCTGTTAACAGAGATGATAAATGAGTGTGCAGACCCCCTTGTGGGTTTGAAAAATCTCCTTCATCCTTTGTTTTCTCTTGATTTATTATTTTATTGAAGAGGAAAGAGTTATACTTCTGTTGCACCTAAGCAGTTTTTAAACTATTCTCAGTTTTTAAGTGTAGGTGTAGTAGGTCTCGTTTGAAAGTCCTCACTGTTTGTAAGGTATGACTAGGATTTAAAAATAGTGTTTTGTATTGAACTATGTTCAAAACTCCAATGTTTAACCATGAAAAAGAGTCAAAAACATACCTGCTGACAAAAAGAAAAAAAATTCTGACAACATATTCCTTATTGTGTGTGAGAGTTCTGGCTTTGGAACTCAGTTTGTGTTTTTGACAGCTAGGTGCAAAAACCTGCTCCTCACATCAGAATGTGATATGTCGTAGTATCTCTGAGTTTTGTTTCTGCTTGACTGTACTTAATTCAGCTCTCATTCAGGAACACCAACATCTTGAACAACTGTGGTACCTTTAAGCTTTGTGTTTTGGAATAACCACCAAACTAAACCCCAAGAATGGGTTGCTTTATTGATCTTGCTCATGATCCAGCTTTAGCAACAGGCAACCAATTTAATCTGTTTCCCTGAGCGTGACGTTCAGGGTCGTCTTGTTTGTTTTCCTTCTTAGGAAACTTTATGGGCATCTTATGGCTCATCTCTAAGTCTTTCACCCCAAACTTCCCATCTTGGGGTGCTGGGGGCAGCTTTGTTCTTCCTCTTGCTGTCAGTGGGCACTGAAGTCTTTAAAAATCTGGTCCTGTTATGATACCATTTCAAGTAAAATACTTATTTTTACATAGTTATGAGAGTGTTATGTACCTTAATGGTTTTTCCTATTGAGTGTAAATTCTGGGTGGGTGGTCAGGGCTGTCCAGGAACAGGAAGGAAATTATTGCCTCCAAGCTGAGCAGTTGAAAGTTAACACATTAATGCAGGAGAATCAAGGAACTGGGACTGACTGAGCAAGGGACTGTGGTGAGGAGAAGACAGAGGAAAGAAATCCACTGCTGGTGTCTGATGGGAATGTTCAGAACAGAAGACAAGACTCTAACTGCCCAGTATCATCTCAAATTAATCTTCACCTTCCTAAGAGTGTAAGAGTGTCTAACATGGATTTGAGAGGATTGCTTGTAATAACATTAAATTCTATAGGCTTTTCCTAGCTTCTAATTTAAAACTTAAACAGCTTTTACAATAATTTGTGAGAGCTTTGTGGTGTGTGACCCAAGTTTGCATCACTTCTTTGCCAAAACTCTGCTCCTCCCAAGTAGTTGGTTTTCTTGCTGTATTCCAGTGCTCAGAATATTCATATTTTTAAAACCAGTGGAGGTTTTAGAGCAAAAACACCTATAAAGCCGTACAGAAAATGATGTGAAAGGTGAGTGAATATTGTAGCAGTTTGTCAACAGAATTCCTTTTCTGCTTTTGAAACTGACTACCCAGGCTAAAGGAAACAGTGACTACAAACAGAGGCCCGAGCACCTGTGGAATAGCTGGAACATTTCCTGGGAGCTGTTTGGAAGAATCCAGAGTTATCCAGTGCACTGTGTTTATTGGGAGAAAGCCTTTCAAACATAGTTTGCCTTGGAAACAAGGAGGCCTCCTGTTATTTCTGAAGAGGAGCACTGACGTTCTTTGACACTGTTGACACGGTCATAGGGGGGTTGTTTATCCTCTAAACATCTGCAGGTGATGGATGATGAATATCTTTGGGAAGAGGTGGGAAAAATGACTCAATACCCACAAAAACTTTCGTGAAAGAATCGCTTGAATGAGAAATGTTAACTTCTCGTGTTGGAACAAGGTGACGGGTGGGGTTATCCAAGGGTTAGGCTTTTTTTGGGATTGTGTTTATTTGTAAAACATGCTTACATGGCTTGGATGAGAATATCAAGTGTCAGTGCATGCACTGAGTCAGTATTGATCTGTTTTCTTATGTCTGTGTTGTCCTGACCCAGGGGTGGCTTCATTTGAGTTTGAGGAAGGGATTTTTCAGTGTGAAACCTAGGAGACTTTGAAGAGAAATGCTATCGTAGAAATACATGTTCTTGTCATTTCAGGGTGTGTAGTCAGACCTTTTCTGGGTGCTCTCTCTGGTCTCCCTCATCTGCCTCTCTCCCTTTCTCCCAAACATGGGAGCCGTTCATTTTAACTCTGTTGGATGTCAGAACACCATTCCTGCCAAGCAAGAGCTCAAGAGACCAGATGAGTTTAATGATGGTGTGGGGGGAAGGGAGGGAGGAGAGAGGGGCCAGCAAAGCTAATGAATCACATAACAGCTTTCATGGAAATACCGACAGCAAGTCATGTCCTCTTGGAGCTCGGGCAGCGAGCCATAGACCTTTTGTTCCCAGTGGAGCCAACAAACCACAGTTTGCTCTCCACTGGATAGTTTAATTCCTTAGTCACCTCTTCCTCCCACAAGTCATTCTTGCATGGGGGGTTTAGAAATGCTCTCATTTTTCAGAGTAGTAACACACTGCTGATTAAACTGGTATTGAAGAAGTTTATTTTCCCCTGGAGAGTGATTTTTACTTGACTTAAGGTTTTCTTCCAAGGCCAGTGAGGGCCAGCTCTGTTGATTGGTCTCGTGAGGTGACTTGAGGGGACTGACATGATTAAATCATTTCAGAAGGACTGACAAACACATCAGTCAGTGGCAGAGTCTCCTCTGCTCCCAGGCCAGACACTGTCACAGTCTGGACTGACCTCTTAGAGTTATTTAATCATGCATGTGAGTAACTTACCTCTGGAATTATCTGAGGCAGCATTAAGTGATAATCTGAGGTCCCCTGACTCCAAGTTAAAAGGCTAACAAATGGTAAATTAATGGAAAAGATCATCAAGAAGATCTCTACAGGACCTTCCCAGCAGTTTTCTGCCCTGGTTGGGAGGATGTGTTGAGTGGGAGTGCTCTCTCCATGGGCAGGATGACAGCTTTTACAAGAACAACTTTTAGGGCATGGCAGGCAGCAGGATGTGGTTTATGCATTTTGTGTGAGATTAATTTCCATCAGCAAAACAAAGCCATTTTTGGATGAAGGCAGGGAGCTTCTGGGAATCCTGCTGAATGAGCTGGTCAGCAAGAACTTGTCCTGTGGGTCCAGAGCTCTGGACTGTGCTTTTGCCCCAGTGCTGGTGGTGTTTTAGGACCTACCAGTGGTAGATCTTAATGATAGTAAATGTAAAAGCTAATTTTCTTGAGGATTGTTTCATTAGTTTTATTAATGTGCTTGACAACGGTAGAGTGACAAGGAAACAGCCTGGGGATGTTTGTGATGGTGTTAGTTCTGACAGAGCATTAAATGACTTGAAAGAAGGAAAAGGGTGAAAGAAGAAGGGAATAATGCTGGCCTTGGAGAAAAAGAGAGGCTTGCTTCTTTTTGTTTGGCTGTGTTTGGCTCCTCAAGATCTTGAAGCTGCAAAGCTGGCCAAAGAAATTTGAGCAAGTATTGCCCCTTGGTCTTCCCACTGAAAGCTGCCAGAGCCCTGGAGGTACTGAGGAGTTTCTGTAGAAGCTGTCCTGTGTTCTGGACCTTCTACCAGTATTTTAGCAAAATAATATATATATATATATATATATATATTTTTCTTTTCAATTCCTCCCCAATTTTACTAATTTACTCTTCATAAAATCTGATTTCCACAGGGAATGTAGCTTTGAAAACAACGTGAGATTGTAAAACTGAGGCAAAAGTACTTCTCTGATTTCATTTGTGCTGCATTGCTTGAGGAGAACTTAAATTGATTTTTCTGTTATTCTGACACACTAACACTAGAAGATGGACAAATACTTGGTATTTTTATTATTTTCTAATACTTTCCCATTCTGTATCTCCAAGCAATTTGAGCATGATGATTGAAGATGATCTAAAACTGAGATCTCTGATGATGGTAATAGACACTGTTAGATTTTCTATGCATCAACTTTTTTCTTCCTATAATCCAAAGCAGGCATGTGTTCACAGATCTCTTTGGAATGTTCCATCTATTATATTTCATGAAATGTTTTTCCACAAGCATCAATAGATATGGATTGCATGTTCTGAGGCAGAGCACTCTGCCCTTGTGTGCTGTGTAATCATCGGTCGGTTCTCTCAGGCTATAAATTACATCAGAGCTGCAGCTTCCTGCCCTTTTCATCAGGCTCTGGAGCACACAGCTAACAAGCTCTATATTTTTATCAGCAGCAGAATTTACATTTGAAGTTCTTATAGGCAAATTTGATATTCATCACTGGAAAAATGCATTCTTGGGAAAGCACAGGGCTAACATGAGTTTGCAGGGTTCAGTTCTGAGCATGTGTAGGGGATGTGTTGGCTGAAACAGGGACATACATTTTCCATTTGTTACCAGCTCTGTAGGCTTTGTATCTTGGATGGGATTTATTCAGTTGCTTAGGAAAACTGTTAGGAGCAAAGCAAATGTGTCCATATCCCATGAGCAGAGTTAGGTTCCTCTCACATTCCTGTCCTAATGGATGCTTTGGTGCTAAGTGTTAAAAATCATTGCTACTCAGGCAAGTAAGAATTTTACCAGCAACTTCAATGAAATCATATTTATTAATGTATGGAATGAAAATGTCTTTAGGGACAGGGTGCAGTTAATTCTCTGGCACATTTTACTCATGTTGGATGACTCTTCATTCTTCCCCAACTGAATTAAGAAATCCCAACCTATACTAAGGATAGAGATCTGTTTTAATTAGTCTGAAATATGTAGAATGCAAAGGTGGCTTCTTCCCTGCATCTGCAGGATATTCTTTTGTATTTTTCACACTCTAAAGGCCTTCTGCATTTTGCCATTGCAGCATTTATACTGAAGATGCAGAAATCCTTGTGATATGATACCAAATAATTATGGTCATATAATCCCTTTTATAGGAGTTGTTTCCACAAGGGTGTGGATAATGATAAATTTGTTGGCAGGAACTGAGTTCTCTGCAATATGGGAAAGACCTTCAAAAGTATAACTGAATACTTACTGTCATAGACAAAAATGCTTACGATTCTTGAAATAAAGCAGAGGTAATTCCCTGTGCTTGTGCAGAACAGAACCAACTCAGCATGAGGATCATTAGTCATAATTAACAGCTGGTAAGTGGGGATGAGATTCCATGAACAGGAGTCATTCCAGGACTGGTATTCTCTGCTTGGAAAGCTCCTCCAGAGTGCATAGCCCTGGTGTTGTCTATCTGCAATAATGTGAAATAGTTGCTAAATTGCAGCCTGTAGAGAACATGTTGCATTTTTTTTTTTAATTTAAGGCTAAATTGTCAAAATCCGGGGTTTTTTTCCAGAAAAGAAAAAGCATTAAAAAGTTCTGGGACCAAAGGGAAAGATGTTCAAAGTCTGGTTCCCCAGAGCATGTAGTGTCAGCTGTAATGCTGGTGGGACAAGGTGGTGGTGTCATGTCCATCCCCATCTGGAAAGATTCTTTGAATGGAAAGAGTGTTCCAGAAAAGTGGAGCAATTCATTTAAACCTTCAAAGGCTTTTAAACCTTTGCCTAATGGAAGGCTGTGTGTTCAGTACAGCCTGTTTTCAGCTGGCTAGAGCAATGTACAGAAATATTTCAAGTCAGGCCTCCTAAAGTCCACGGCAATAACTTTGCTTAACCCAAAGCTATGAATCCTAGGATTACAATCTATTTTGCCATGAGGTGGGAGGCACAGAGCTGTGAATGTGTTTTTCCAGGCTTTTCCAGAGCAAAAGCTGATCAGGGTGGAGGTGTCAGAAGGGAAGAGCTCCTCTTTGAGGGGCTGAGGATATTTCCACAATCCTTATCTTCTAGATCTTGAGAAATGCTTTCATAAAACCTTGTTGAGTTTGAAGAATGGACTGATCATGTTGAGAATTACTCTCAGCCTCCTCCACACATAGTTTCTTTGAGGCTGCTCGACTATGGAAAATCTTTGACTGATCTTTTAATTAAAAGCTCTTTTTTTTTTTAACCAAGGAGTTGAAGCTCTTCCTGCTTTGAAGTGGGCAATGTTTTATAGATAATCATCTCATTATGTTATGAGCTTTCTCCTCTCCCCTTCTGTCTCATTTCTTTTCCTGATGTGTCTCATCCTGTGTTGATAGTTCTGATTATTTCAGCCCAGTTCCCAGTATTGACTGTTCCAGCTCCCTTAGCTCTGTGCTGGGCTGAGCTAAAGCTCTGGATGGGCTGTGGAGACTAAATTGGAGTCCTTTCTGCACCCCCTCACAGAAGCAGGCTGGAAATGATAACAAAACTGGGTTTATTATGTGGCCATCACATTTCTGTAAACAAAAGGCAGTTGTAACACCAGTGCAATGCAAACTGGTTATTAAGCATTAAGCAAACAACAACAAAAAAAATTGGATTCTAGCTTTTAAGTCCTGCCCTTTTAGGGAAGGAATAGGAACCTCCTTTCATGTTTCCATTTTTTGATCCCTTTCTTCCCTGTCCTTCTGGATTAGCAGGGTTTGGGAATTCATGAGGAAAGAAGTTCTTTTGGCTTGGTCAGTGCTGGTCTTTTGGCCAAGTGTGGGGCAGCATTCCTGAACTGGAGGGTTGGGATCGTGGATTCCTAACACAAAGCACTCCACAGCAGGGCTTGGAGAGGCATTTTCACAGAGCTTCTTTTGCTCTGTGATGGCTCTGCTCCCTCGGTGGGAAGGACAAGGAATTAGAGCAGGATCCACCTTTACAAACAAAGCAGAAAGGTGATAAAGCCCCATGCAGGTATCTCTGTCAGTTCCATGATTCAATCCATAGCCTAGCCTCCTGAACAATTCAACAAGTTGAGTAAATTACCCTGCTAATTGTGAAAATGTTGGATATTAAGCGTTTCCCCTCTTATGATCTGTTTGGTTATCCTTTGTGCTTGTGGAGAGACGTCGGATTTTGATGGTTTGAGGAGTGATCCACAGCACCTGACTTGTCTGGAAGGAGCAGGGTTCTCACATCTACTGACAGCTACTGTTAAGTGAGTTGGTATGGTTAGATTTAGGGTTGGTTAGTTCTGTTTGCTTTTTAATTTCCTGTACTTCTCAAAACACTCAACACTGGTATTTTATCCATTATAATTGTATTTTCCAGAAATGGAAGTACAGCTGTTTTATCAGCACTGTTAACCCAGCAATGGCTGAGTGAAGGACTTCTGGGCTAGATTAGCTGGGAAGCTGCTTTCTGAACTGAGAAGAGTTATCTGCTTGTCTGCAAGCTAGAATCAAGGAAAACCCTGGGGTTCTTGGTGTAGCTGGTGGTCACTTACCTCAGGAATATTCCTAGTACAGCCATAGGAGTTGATGAATTATGTCTCTGCTTTATCTTCAAGTAAATCCCTGCTTTTTCTGAACAGCACATTCTGGGAGATGTGTTATTAACTCCAAGGGTGTTCCCCACAGCAGTTGCTAAAAACCTTCTGGAAAGCAGATGCATCAGATCTAACAGGTAGGAAAACAAAGGAAACTCCAAACTTACCAACCAGATCAAACAAAAAATCCTTTCATTTCAGTGAAACAGCAGCGATTTTGTCCCTCTTACAGAAAAATTTGTATATATGGAAATTTTTCTTTTGTAATTGTTGCTGTCTAAAAACCACCAGAATAGAGTTTGGCTTAAAATTGATTTAGCTATAGGTATGAGATGATTATACCTGATCCGACCTTGTTTTTACAGGTGCTTAGGCAGAAAATGTTCCAGAAAAAAACAAAATCAGGAAGTGTTAATAGAGCACAGAAATCCCAATAATTTTTTTGTGCTAATGTCACAAGTAAAACCTCCCTTAAGGAATAAAAAATTATGTATTTTTTTAACAATGAGCTGTGATGGTTGTGGAAATTATAAATTTGCATTAAAACCAGCAAGTAGAGGTACTTCATTTGAAAAAGGGAGAATTTTCTATTTCTGTAGCTTTCACCAGATTAATTTTGAGATAATGCTACACACTGAAAGTTTTAGTCATTCTTTTGTGGGGGGTAGACAAGGGGTAAAACTTGGAGGTGACTAAAGGTTTTGGCAGGCCCAGTGGTATTAACAGTTCCAAAAAGAGTAGTGTTGAGTTTACCATAGGGATATTCCAGCAAGTGTAGGATATAGAGTTTCCCTGAACATTTGCTTTGGATGGCTCGGTGTTTGTTATGCCAGGTTGCTGGGCACTCCAGAAATCCAAAGCAGCTCGGGGGTAGATTCCACCCTACTCGTGACCTGCACCAATGATGGCAATGTTGGTAATTCCATGGGGTTTGTGTCCCTCTTTTTGGGGGTGAACACAGCAGCACCTCATGATTCTCTTGGTGCCAGAGCTTTATGGAGCCCTTTGGGTGCTCCTTGATTCTTGAGAGGATCAGAAAGGGAATTTATTTGTGGGAGCAAAGACTGGGCACGCACAGAGCAGTCTCTCAGCTTAGCCAATTCACTTTGCTGATGTATCTTTGGTGCTGAGATTTGGGAGCAAAAGTTGCCTCTTACGGTAGAGCCTGCACTGCTTTTGTACTTCTGGGTTTAAAATTTTACTCAAAACAGGGAGATCCAGGCTTGAGTTTTCTTTTTCAGTTTAAAAACTTTCAGGAAACTCAAGTAAACAGCATCAAAAATGTTCAGAGGGACTCTTTTGTGTGGACACTGGCAAGTCTCTGAGGGTAAAGAGATTTTAACTACTCTTGCTGTTATTCAGAGAGGAGTTGTCTGTGAAAGGGCCCATAAAGAGCAGAGAAAGTCAGCTGAAATTCACAACAAGACTTTGTGAACAGGGTTTTGATCAGATCTGGTCTCATTTACCTTCTGAATGCCACCTTGTTTTCACTGTAATGGAATTGAGCTGTGACAAAGTGAACTTGAAATTCAGTTCTTGTGGCTGTGCTGAGCTTGGAATCACTAGATACTGAGTAGAACTGATCTTGTTTTGTTTTCATTTTAACACTTCTCTGGAAGAGCTAAATGTGGCTTTCTTTGCAAGGACAAGATGACAGAATTATTAATCAGGTGAAAAGAAAATGTGTGTGATCATTCCTTAATTGTGCAGCAGACATTTTTCTCTTTTAAAACCACTTACTGGGCTCTTTTCTGGATTCTGAGTACTTGTTTAGATGCTAAAATTTGAACTAAATGGAGATGCTTCAACTATAAGGTTGTCTCTACTATTAGGTTACATTCCTGCCATGGGAGAGTCCCTTCTGGTGGCCACCCTTGAAAAGAATTTCCTACCAATAGTTCATCTGCAGATTTAAACCACTGTCAAGTAGTTTTGTCATGACTTAGTCTTTAAGTTACCAAAAGTGCCTTTTCTTGTCTGCTTTTTGCACTCCAGATCTCTAGACTCTTATTTCTTACTAAAAAAATCAGCCAACCTTTACCAAGTGTTCAGCTCAAATGTCAGGGGTCTCAGTAGTCTTAAATTAGGAATTACTCAGATCAAGATGCTTATTGCTGCTTTTCCTTTTTCTTTGCTAGTGTAGCTTTTTCAGTACAGTCATCTGTTGTTCCCTAATACTTTGTAATATAATTTTCATTTCTCTTTGGTCTCTTATCCTCCATCTCAAATATCAGTACCTGAGTCGCTTTCCTACACTCTCCACGATGATTACATAGATCAAAATCATTGCATTAAGCCTTTTAGCTCTTTCCTCCTGTTGCATAGTGTGCCTGTTCCACAGACAGTGCAATCAGGGAGGCCAGACAGTCCAACAGGCCATTAAAATGATTCAGAAAAAAAGTTAATGTTTTAATTACTCTTAGTCTGTGTTTGCTAAGTGAGTAAAAGGCCCTATTGGAGCAGAAGCTTCTAAATATAATTAGTGCTGGATTATCAAAACCACATTAGTTGTTCTGGACCCATCTCCTTGTCTTTTTTTAAAAGCTAGGTGGAGTACAAGTGAACCTTCCCAAGGAGCTGCTGACCTGTGAAGGTGTTGGCTCTGTGACTAACACTCTGCAAACAGACTGATTAATTCGGAAGAACCATGAGTGGCCAAGCCTTGCTTTGCTTTGTTTGCTGCTGTGTAAAGACCAGGTAGCAGAGAGCACTGTCTTTCTGCAGGACAGCCCTAAAAGGGATGGAAAATGGTGTGCTCCTCTGAGTTTTTGAGGATTATTCAGAGGAGTATCCAGTGCTGTTGTCATGGAAGAATGCTGACAGCGATCTGTCCACTGGTTCCCTTTGTGTACCAAGCAGATCAAGCCGTGATACTTTGCCACAGTACAATAGTGTCATTCTTTATCCTGACTTTTGCCTAAGCCAGTGGTGGAACAGAAGTTTCAGCCATTTCACTCTCAAATATGAAGCTCTAAGCAGCTCAAGCAGTTTTGAAAATATCAGTGCTTGTTGGTGTCTCTTGCCACCTACATCTCTTTGGAAATCCAGCCTTTTGCATCCAGTCCCACTCACATTTCAGTCTCAGAACTGATTCAAATCTTCCTCATGGCTTGATTTAGTTGTGTGCATCCCATTGGTATTTGTTACCGAGCTATTCTGCCAATCCAGAGGTTTAATGACAGGGGCATTAAGCAGCGTGGCAGAATGTGCAGGGAATTTCTCTGTAGCTTTTGTATGAAGTAGTCCAGCAGTGCAGGTAAGGGCTGCTGTTTTATCTGCCCTACTTCTCAATGTTTGCTTTTCCTCATGCCACCGTGAAATGTGTCAGTGTGTTTCCTGTTAATTAGGATATCAGAAGATCTCTGGTCAGCAGGGAAGTTGTTTTTTAACTGTTTCATTTGCTTTAAACAAAAGGTGAAAAAAAGGCAGGGGAAAATAGGGTGTTTCAATAAAACAGATGTGTGCTGAAACCTTTTAAAAAAAAGTACTTTAAAGGAGTGGAGTATACAGCAATCCTTCCTCTGTGCTGTGCAGTCACCATTTCCCAAAGGACATCCCTCGCTGACTCTTAATCATTCTCAGTATCAATCTCAGATCAATGCTGGAACAGGGTGAAAGGGATCTGCCAAGTCCCCTGGGCTTTCAGTTAAGCTTTGAGGTCTTAGTGGCTTATCTGCTTTTGAAAAATGGATTTTAAACACCAAGTTAATTAGGTTCTTGAAAACTTTACTCTGAGTTGACAAAAGAAGTCAGAAAACATGTCCAGGCTCCCTGTAACATGTGCTGCTTTATCACAGTGAGTCAACAGAGAGTGTGGTGACTCCAAGCTAATGCCAGCTTTTGTGACTTGGCTGTGAGTAAATTCACATCAATGATGTCATGGATCCCATATTAATCCATTGTGTTAAATTGTTCATTGTGGAGCTGGAAGTCAGCTAAAGAGTACTTGGGTGCTGGAGGAGTTCTGAATGTAGCACATAAATGCTGCTATCTGCCTTTTTGCATTGGTTTGTAAATCTGTGAAGAAAACCTGACTGTTCAGTTCAATGTCTGGTGGCATTTAAGGTGTCTTCAGCCATCCCAGTTGCTTTGTCTGCCTCTGGAGCAAGGGACAAGTCTCCTACAGGTGCTGCCAAATCTCTGAGTGCAGTGAAGGCATTTTAAATATACTTAAAGGACATCTGAAATGGCACTAGACAGCTATATTTTGGTGTCCTTGACCAGGTGTCATAAACCAGGTGAAATTAAGATACTCCTGTGACCCAGGTTTGTTTTACTGAGAAACTAAAAGTGGTGCCAGGACCTTTCCCAGGCAAGGCTGAGCCTGTGTACCTGCCTGCCTTGCCTGGCTGTTGCTATGTGCTCCTGTTGCTGCTCTGCATCTTCAGCACATCCTGCCAAAGCCTCAGGAAGTGCTCTCAATCCAGGATCTACTGAAGTCACAGCCAGAGGATGAGCTGAAAGCCAGGATTGATAAGAAGGACGTATTTCAGCTAAACCACAAGTGCTAGAGCACAGTAAAATTGTGTGGGGTGGTTTAATAATTCTTTTTATTTGCTGTACAAGTGTGGGCTGTTAATATTCCCTTTACTTAGCCAGGGTGCTAAATGCTTCCAGCCCACTTGATTTATGCTGACCTTTCCCTCAAGGAACCTCTTCTGTATCTGGGGCTCAGGAGTTCTGTTCAGATGGGAAATTTTATTATATTAAAGCATCCTGGCATGTGAGAACAGAATTCCAGAATGACAGAAGAACCCCGGTCTCCTGTTGCCAGAGAGGCTGTGAGTTAGTCCTTAATTTCTTCTTGCAATCTCTTGTTGCACTGTCCCTTCTGAAGTGGATTTAGGGATGACAGACACGGGACAGGGAAATTGCTGATCTGTTGCAAGAGCAGGAGCTGGAATGAGAGAGCTGTAACATCTCTCATGAGAGGACAAACTTGTCTGCAGGCAACAGTTTGCCTTTCTGAAATGCATGACTCGAACATTGCAGAGTGCTATGAATAGCTTTCTTTTATTTCCTGTTAGTTATCCTGCCCTTGCAAATTCAAATAAGGTATCCATTGTTTAAAAACATCACACCAAAGCTGCATCTGTCTCCATGCTTTAGTCTTACATGACTGAAATGCTTTGTGAGATGACTCGGTGATCAGTGCTTAAATTACAGCCATGGGCTCTGCGTGCAGGAGGCTTAGTATGTACTGAAACTGTGGAACAGTGAATTACTGACATGGAATTTTGAATATGTTGAAGGAGAAAATGTAGTTTATTGTTGCTTGCTTAAGAGATGACAGGATTAAAATGGAGGAATAAGGTACTAAATGGAATATTCCCTTTAAACTCCAGTGGATCAGCAGAAGGCCATGGTGTTAACCTTTGGGTTATTAATATGTTGATGGAGGGAAGGATTAAGAAAAGGGCAGGTTGTGGGACACAAATGGGACAAAGGCCAGAGGCAAATAATTTTTTATTGACTCCAGTTCTGAAAAATAGATTCAAGGCAGAAATTAGAACATTTTCAAAGGTGTTTATGTAGTCAAATGTTGTCACTTCCCCAAGTGAGATTATTCCTCTGCTCTGGGACTGGAGAAGCAGGTGTTTGAACTGTTAATATAATTAAGGATCAAGTAAAATAAATGTAAATTCAAGGCTGGTGCTTTGCTACAGTGATATGTGCTATCTCAGAGCACATGGAATGTAAAGGCAGAGAAATGTATTGAATCTTCATTCCGTAATGTCACATACTGTGACTGGTAAAATGTTTGCCTCCTACTTCCCCTTACCCTGGTACCACTGTAATTACATTGGCTGTGCTGCCTGGATGTCACTTCTGCACTGCAATCCTGTGTGTTTTTCACCTTGGAGGATTGGGAAATGTTTTTCTCCATTCCATAGTCCATTTTCTCCTGGTTATGGATGTCCCTATGGAAGGTGCTGAGAGCTCAGATCAGAAATAGATCATAATGTGGAACAACTGAGCAGTAATCCTGATGCTTCTGCTAGAAACGTTGTAGTTGTGTTGGAAAGGGGATTAAAATGTCCAAAGATCATGAGGGCCAACTTTTATCTCATTAAAGTGATACTTTGGCTTTTCACACAAGTAGGAAGTCAGGGGATGCTCCCTGACAGCAAGTGGTGCATGAAAAGCTGCACAGCAGGGTATGAACCCTGGTCCTAATCCTGATTTAGTGTGACCTTGAGTGAGGTGTTTCATTTCTCCCTACTTCCCTGTCCTGTAACTTAAATTTAATTATGTGTTTCAGAGGATTTGAGCTAAATAGCTGTTAATTTTAAAGCACTTGGAGAATTATAAGTTCTATCTATTGTTATGGTTTAATACCTCATACCTGAGAAGTACAGTTGAAAAACTGAGAAGTTTTTACTGAGCACCCAGGTGAGGAACACAGTGATGAGGTGACCTCCACTGAGTTTTGGGGCTGGTTGTTTTTCTCTCCCCTGCTCAAACCCAGCAGCACTTGCCAGGCAGTGAAGTTCTGCATGATTCCAGGCACTGAAAGCAGCAGCACAGATCAGGGCTGTATTGGAGGCACGTGTCTGTCTGCAGTGTCCCACAGCCATCACCAGGCTGGGGCCAGTTAATCAGGTCACCAGGGGGACTTGCCCTCCGTGCAGTTCCTGCCTCTGCAGCCTCGGGCTGTGGCATGGGCAGTCATTGCCAACCACTACACTGCTCAATTCCAAGGTCGTTCAGAAGGGGGTTGCCCATAAAACAGACTTTAAAATAATGTTTGTACTTGATTTGGTGTTTTGTGATCAACATGTGCACTTAGAACTTTTTTTGGGGGGGCGGCTCCTTGTGACTTTTTAGTATCGTGTGGTGCTCGTGGAGAGAGGAGTGAGGAAAATATTCAAGTCTCTACATTGTGAAAAAACCAAGTTGGTTAATGGTTATTGATGGATAGCAAATGCTTTGTGATTTATGACAGAACAAGTCAGCAGAGCGTGGAGTCTTGCAAAACACATGAGGCACATTGAGTAAGCTCAAAGCCTGCACTGGTTGGCAAACTGGTGGAGTACAGATAATCCCAGTTAAATATCATTAATTGTTATCCTTATGTATATGTCTTCCATTGCTCAGGATCATGTTGCAGTTGTCATCTGGTGGTGATTAGAAATATGCTGGCATCACGACAAGTAGAGCATATCTCCTAGGAAAAGGTGGTTTCCTTAGTGCCAAGCAATTTGTACTAATGTGTAATTGCCTCGTTATTTCTTGTAATGTACGAAATACCACCCACTATTTACAGAATACTGCTTAGTCATGTACTGACCAGTTGGCAGTCATGTTACTGAACTGGTTTGGGCATTAAAAAAGTTTTTCAGAGTATTTGCTTTTGTCATAAAATTTAGTGTGAAAGGTAGAAAACCCTTTCAGATCGAATAAAAACCCAGGACATTCAGAAGGTTTTAAATCACCCCTTAGGCTCCGTTCAAGAACACATCTGATCATTTGCAATGTAGATTTTACCTTTTGTAATGTGGTTACAGCTTGTGTGAAAACTACTTCTGTGTGCTGGACACTCATCCTCCTCCATGGTCAGGATGCATTTCAAGTGCTTTCCCACCTGGGCACCGGGGGTTCACCTGTGCCTCTCTCCGAGCAGGAAGGGGCTGTGCTGAGTTGGGATTTCTCTGCTGGAAGTCGCATCACATCACGATCCTTTCAATGTTCCTCCTGTCCTTCTCTCCTGGTGCTGGCTGCATGGGCCCCAGGAGCTTTGCTCGTGTGCTGAGCTCGCTCCCAGTACCTTTTACAGGTGCCAGATCTGGCAGCTGGGTTGGGAATGGGAAGATTCCTGAGCCGGGGCTCCGGGCTCTGACAAGGAGAATTCCCATCTCCGCTTTCGTGGTGCTTTCCGCCGGAGATCCCGGAGCTGTGCTGTCCCCTCCAGCTGTAGGTGACTGAATGAAGCTGTGTGGGCCTGGCTGTCCCTGTATCTCTTCCCAAAAACACTGGAGCCTTTGTCTCTGGCCTCACCGTGCCCCTGCCACGACAGAGGCTCTCTGTGCTCTCCTGCCAGCGCTGCGCCGGCTTCAGGGGGCTTTTCTTCAGCTGCTCTTTGTCTCGGGGTGTTTATTGTGCTGCTGCAGAGTGTGTGTGTTTGGGGGGGAGGAGGAGGGGCTCCTGTTTGTGTGGGCTTTATAAACCCAGTGCATTCTTCAAAAGAGATGCTGAGCAAACGGGGTGGTGTTAATGTTAACCCTTGCGTGCCCTGCACCGCTGCGGTGAGGAGAAGGCTGGGGGAGAGTGATGGGGTTGCTGTGTAAGGCAAGGAGGCTGCTCCCCTTTTCTCTTAATGCTCTTTGATTTTCTGTGAATGCTGCACATGTGTGCCGGCAAAGAGCCTTCCGAATGTGGGGAGATGGAATTCACTCTAGGATTTCCCCCAGAGTCCTTCTGGAAGTTGTTTTTATTGCAAACACTGGCTCACTAGCCCTTTCTGTTTGCATAACTTGCTCTTGCATCCTGTTTATGAGGCTGCATTGGACAACATCTCCTCGTTGTGCTCTATCCCCACACATTATGGTCCTGTAATTTAGGGCTTTTCCTTTTGAGTAAGGTCCTGAATTTCCAGGAGGATTTTCTTAAATTCACGTTGTCACTTGCAGTGCCATTTCATACCTTTCCTGCAAGAAGCTGCAGCAACCCAATTGTCTTAGTGCTGGAAGTGCCAGAACAGTTTTATATTTCTCTGAATCTGTGCTCAGCATAAATGCTTCAGTCCTTCTTTTGTGATGATCTGCTTAAATAGAGTATAGTGCAAATAGTTTTGTGTGTGATAAAAATACATTTTTTCAAAGGCAGTATCTTAAGTTACCGAACATTTCCCCAGAAATTATTAGGATTAGAGCAAACATTTTACGAAGTAGCGTGAAGAATTTTTACTTTCAAATAATTGTTAATCTGTATAATTAATAGGGCGTTGTAGCTCATGTATTGCAGCATTTATGCTGGGAGAAAGTTTACCAGGCTGTGTTCCTTTGCAGGGGATGGGGAAGGAAGAAATGCAGAATAATACAAGCCTTTGAAACATGAATCCACACAGTCAGTCATGACTAAACCTATTCAAACACTCAGGTGGTTTTTTCCAGGACTGCTCTAGGCTCCAGCATTGTTGTTGTGAAACTTGTTTTCTTCATGCACTAACTCAAATTTCCTTCATCCCTTGTTCCTCAAGGAACAGTTTCGGCCGCTAAGCGCACAGGGATCCCAGCACCCCGGGAATTGTCCTCATCCGTGTCCAGGGAGAGAGCTGTGCTGCGTGGTCAAGCCAACAGCAGGAAAACACAGCCCAGCCCCACCTCTTCTGGTGCACCAACTCCTACCAAACACGTGCGCCCCACCAGCAAGTCCAAGCAAGAGAATGAAACTGGTGACAAGGCTGTTCTGGAATCTCAGGTTAAAGAACTCCTGGCAGAGGCAAAGACAAAAGATTCGGAAATCACCAAACTTCGTTGTGAGTTGAAGAAATGCAAAGAGAAAGGGTCACTCAATGCTGAAGGAATGGGTGCTTCCAACCAAAATTTAGAAACAGTATCACCTGTTGACATAGATCCATTAATAAGGACCCTTCAGGAGAAAAACAGGACTTTCCAAAAAGAGCTTGCTAGCCTGGGAGAAGAAAACCGTGCTCTGAAAGAGAAATTGCTTTATCTGGAGAACTCTCCTCTCTCAGACACAACCACAAGCAGTGGAGGCGACAGCAGCCTTCCAACCCCAACCACCCAAGAGTCCAGTTTTGGAAGCCCATCCAAGAACGTGTCGAGGGCTGAAGCGGAGGAGAGCAGGCAGCACGTGAACGGCGCTGCCCTGCGCAATTCCAGCTCTTCCAGCAGCGATGTCACCAAAGCCTCCCTGTCACCCGATGCATCCGACTTTGAGCACATAGCAGATGTACCTTCCAGGCCAGCATCTGCCAGCAGCAACCACTTCAAAGGCTCCAAGTGCTCCACTGCAGGAAGTTCTCCAAACAATATCAGTGACCTCTCTGTTGCATCTCTTACGGAGAGAATACAAAAGATGGAGGAGAATCACCACAGCACGGCGGAAGAGCTGCAGGCCACTTTGCAGGAGCTGTCGGATCAGCAGCAAATGGTGCAGGAGCTGACAACAGAAAATGAGAAGCTGGTGGAAGAGAAAGCTCTCCTGGAGACTTCCTTCCGTCAGCACAGAGATAGAGCCGAGCAGCTGAGCCAGGAAAATGAGAAGCTCATGACTCTCCTCCAGGAGAGGTCCAAGAATGAAGCTCAAGAGGGGAAGGTCCTCGAACTGGAACAGAAATGTGCAGAAGTTCTTGAAAAAGCACAATTTGAAAGAGAGAAACTGCTCAACATTCAGCAACAATTAACCAGCAGCT
The DNA here is from genome assembly GCA_013401135.1 of Cettia cetti. Lineage (NCBI taxonomy): Eukaryota > Metazoa > Chordata > Aves > Passeriformes > Sylviidae > Cettia > Cettia cetti. The sequence goes on from VZUI01043235.1 coordinate 76,173, forward strand.
TGCGAAGCTTAGAAAGGGAGCATCAGGATGCCCAGCAGGTGATAAAAAGCCTGAGAGAAGAAAATGAGAAGCTGCTTAAACTTCTAGAAGTGGAACAGCAGAGCAATAGCACAGTGACAAAAAGTCTGGAGGACTGTAAAATTGCCTTGGAAGGTCTGAAAATCGAGAATGGCTCTCTCAAAACTCAGCTGGAGAATGAGAAGCAAAAGGCTGCAGAAATCAACGTGATGGGCTGCACCTCTGACAACTCTGAGGTGCAGGAGATGCTCAAAGTAGCCCATGCAGAAAAGGCTCAGTTAGAAGCCTCTTGCACTGAGCTGAAACAAGAGCTGCTGAAGGCAAATAGTGAACTGAAGCACATTCAGGGGCTGCTCTCTAAGGTAAAACAGTAACACCTCTAAAGCAAAGTGGTTGTTTCTGTCCTTTCATAGATAGGTTGGTCTTTACATTGTTATTGAGACATTGATTGTAAGTTTCCAGGATTTAAATTGTATGATTAGCTCTGAATAGAAGCTGGGATTGTATGATGTTGTCTCAGTTTCTACTACTATACCCACATTTTCTCAGAAATAACTATTAGTATATCTGTATTTATAAATTCATAACTATTTTGTCCTAAGACCATCTGTAGCATTTACTCTTTTAGCAAACAGAATTGTCTATCAGAACTGGAGCAAAAGCAGATCAATAAAAAATTACTTTGATATAATGTGAACAAATAGTGTAAATCACTTGCTCATCAGATGAAGAGAAGAGAAGAGCTGTGCATATTAAATTCTGAATAATGAATCAGGATTAATTAGCAGTGAAGTATAGGTGTCATTGGTCACAAGAACACAAGGACATGAGTTAATGATCAGGGAAGCTGATAGGGGCAGCAACATGGCTGATGATACACAGTCAAGCTCCTAAAGAAGTAATTTTCATAAATATTTTTACAAAAAAATAAAGAAATGCTCTGTTTTGGGATAGGTAAAGTAACAGGGAAAAAAATATTTTAGAACAAATCACCTCATCTGTGAGTTCATAGCTTTGCTCCAAACAAGCTTAAGCAATTTAGTGTCCCTGTTTTCTGTGTGATCCTGGCTGTTCAGAGGAGCTGCAGCATGAGCCATCATTCAACAAGTGTTAATAAAACACAAGCAGTGATTATGTCCCTGTGCTGCAGAAGGAGTGAGAGTGTGCAGCCTTTCCTGTATGGGGAAGGGAGCATGAGAAGAATGATAAAATTGGCTGCAGAGGAAGAGAACATTGCCAAAAAGCACCTCCATGGTTTGTTTTAGAAAATCCAGATGCCCTTTCAGTTAAAATAGGTGACCACAGCAAATGGAGTTAGTGGAGGAAGCTCTCAAGTGCTTTCTGGAGCTGCAGTTCATGAAGAATAAATGAAAAACTGCTGAGTGCTCAGACTCTATACCAAACTTTTTATTGCTTGGTTTGGAAACCACAGATTTCCCTCTTTTTACTCTTCCCTTCCCTCGAATTAAGCTGTTTTGAATCATTGGCTATTTGTGACACCCAAGCAAGACCACAGGCTTCTGTAAGGCTGCCCTGCAGTGAGGCTGTGCCAGTGCTGCTCACTGAATTGGCAGCCTGCACCTTTTCCATAATTTGTTCATAGTCAGAGAGCTCCCCCCAAACCTGGAAGCATTGATCAGTGGGCTGAGCCAACAAGCTGAAGTGCAGCAGATTCTCCCTTCAGTAATTCCAGATGTCCCATATGCAGAAATGCACTTATCTGCAGTAGCTGGCTCTGCTGTTTGTGTTTTCACAGTCCATTGAAAATGCACATGGAAAAGCAGCAAATTGTTAATGTGGATGAACTGATCATCAGCCTGGCCCTAAGGCAGTGATATCACTTTCATAATGTGCTATAGAAATAGATGTGGAGCTTTCTGGGAATATAATTCCTCTCCCTTCATTAACTGCAGAGATTGGTTTGGAATTGTGGTCATCTTATAGAAAATTCATTTGCTTTCCAGCATCCTGTATTATCTTTATTGCCAGGAAAGAAAACTGACATTCATTGCTTATTTCTGCTTCCTGAGACTCTCATTTTCTTTGAAACTGAGTGTACACAATGCTTAAATCCACAAGGTGCCCAGTAAAGTCTCTAATGAGTGAGATCTAAGAAAAAAAGGACAAACTTGCAGCTTTTTTTCTCCCTCCCAGGCTGAGAATGAGTATGGTCAGCTGAAGGAGGTGTGTGACCGACAGGCTGAGCAACTGAGCAGAACCAGCCAGAAGCTGCAGGAGAAGACATCAGAGAATGAAGCAGATATCAAAAACCTGAAAGAGACTATTTTTGAGTTGGAAGACCAGGTGGAACAACATCGTGCTATAAAACTCCACAATAACCAGCTCATCAGTGACCTAGAAAGTAGGTGGAGCTGGAAAAAAGGATTAATATGAGTTTATTTGGGGGGCTCTGTTAGGGCTGCAGCAGAGAGAAGGAGGAGGTCTGTCCTTTACAAATATTCCACTTTTGGATGTTCCCTTCTGTTTGTGCATAAAAGTACTTCTTTAACAGAGTGCTCCAGATAGAATATTAGTGACAGTCTCCAACTCATTCTTCAGGGAAGGAAGTATTACCCATTCCAGAAATTGGAATTACTGGAGTTTTTATTAAAAAAGAGTCTTGAGGGCAAAGCGCTGGGAAGAGCAGTAAAGTCGAGGTTGCTGTGGACAGGGAGCTGCCACCTGGTGGAACCAGTGGCTGTTCCACACATCAGTGATCCCTTGGGATGTGTGTGAATCCACTTGGGATTGTTTAAATTTCAGTCTGGTTTAATACCTGAAAATAATGATGTGTTTTAGAGATGTTCTGAGTACCAGATCTCCTGTTGATTCCATTCCTGATCATTGGCAGCGTCTTAATTCAGTTTAGTCTATTTTAGTGGCATTACCAGAAGCAAAACCAAATCATCTGCTCTGCCCTCCCATTTTCACTTTCACTGTTGCCCTTATGTGTTTAATAATCTTTCCACATTTTTTATCATTCCTAGGTAAAGCAATGAAGTTGGAAGAACAAAAACAGGATACAGAGAGGCAGCTGAAGGCTCTGACTAAGCAGATGAAGGTAAGGTTTAAACTCCAAGACAAAGCTAAGCTGAGCTTTTATTGCAATACTGGCATTGTGTTTTCCTAGAACAAGAGCAGAAATTCTTTCTGCACCCTTTAAATCTTCATTCTCTTCACTTTGGACTTCTTGGCAATACTGGAGTGGAGAGCTTAGCATGAGTTTCTTTGGCAATTTTTTTGGTAGTACAAAGAGGCAAGTATCCAGTTTGACCCAGCACCACCTTAATATTGTGGAGAAATCCTGGTTGCATGTGATCACTGCAATAGAGTCAATAACTAAGTGCTCAGCTTGGGTGGGTGTGTTTTGACAGCAGTTTGGGGCTCTGCTTGCTCTTTGCAGGAGGACACAGAGGAGTGGAGGCGTTTCCAGGCTGACCTGCAGACTGCAGTGGTTGTAGCCAATGACATTAAGTGTGAAGCTCAGCAGGAGCTCCGTGTGGTGAAGAGGAAGCTGCAGGAGGAGGAAGAGAAGAGTGCCAGACTGCAAAAGGAGCTGGATGAAGTGAAGGGCAGCAACAGGTTGGTTGGTTACCATTTCCCAAGGCCAAGACTTGATCTGTGTGCCTGCTAACACGCATGCAAACAGTGCTTTGTCAGTAACTACTCACTGGCTTGGATGTGCATCATGTCTGTTTGTAACTCTTCTGGCAGATTTTGTTGTCTCTTTTCCTAAGATCTTTCTGTTCTTTTTCTTTTTGGCCATCTAGTTCTGTCAACTAAGCCATGAAGGTTTTAATCAGCAAGTATTAAGTAGTAACAATTGCCAATATCCTCTGATAGCTTTGCTCTCAATATGGTGATGCCTCTATAACTGTGCAACTGTATTAAACCATCTGTTGAAGGATTGGTTGGGTACAGATATTCCATGCAGCTGTATTAAACAATCTGTGGATATATTGGTTGGGTACAGATATTCCAGATGAGAATTTCTTAACCTGAGGGAAGTCAATGAAGACAAAGTAACACAAGCAGCTATCTGTTCATCAGAAATATGTGTCAAATCAATTTTACTCCTCTAGATTATGCCTTTTAATCTCTCTCTTGATAAATTCATGGCCATTGGCAGAATGGCCACAGGAACAAGGTGCGTCCTGTAATTTCTTTCAGGTGAAGTAACAGTCCAGCTCCACATTGGACTTATTTTCTCACTGTTTTCCATTCAGGAGTTTCTACAGCAGCTGTATGGTAGATGGGACTAAAAACATGGGAGAGCTTTTTTGTGGAGGTGTATGGATCAGAATGCCTGGATGAACAAACAGAAAAACTTCTTTTCAGAAAATAAAGGAATGTTTTTAGGCTCCAGTTTTATTAGCAGAGTCCCAAGTGGATGCAAAGAAAAGCTGTTACAGACCATGTACTCAGACAAAATGATTACCAGACAGTACTTAAGGTTCTGGGCTCTGTTTCCATTCCTAATTTGTTCTTAATGAAATTTCTCTTGTTGAAAGCAGGGTTCCTGTATGAGGGTGGGGAATCATATTCTCATAGCTTCCCCTCTGTATTATTTTAGCTCTTAAGATGTATTTGATCATACTTCAAATGAATAGAAGATGATCTGCTAATTTGAAAATTGGAATATTTGTCTTCCATCTATAAGGAACATTATCAGCTCTTTGGTTTAAGAAGCCTGAGTTGCAAATACTCCTTTTTAAATTGGTACCCCAGAATCCATACAGCTGTAGTTCCAGGAGGAAGTGTTCAGACATGTATTTAATGAAGTCAGTTTGGGCTTTTGTGTCTCCCTCTGTGTCACACACACGTGGATGCGTCCGTCTCTGTGTCACGTTGACTCTGTGTAGCTTGCTTTGAGTATTGCCTTGGTCATGGAGCCAGATATGCTGTCTGCAGTGGGCAATATTGATTCTCTTTCAAAGACAGGTAATGAAACCAAATTTTGCATCTGTCAGGATAATTAATTTGACTCCCAGAGTGTGCAAAATGTCCATACTGAGTGGTATGGGGAACATAATGAAGCCTATGGAAGTCCCTGTCTAAACAAACCAGTGATCAGCAGCTAAACACTGGAATTTTAAAGCTCTGCTGACCTATGAAACATTCCAGAAGTTGCCAAAGCTCCTGCTGAGAGCCAGTTCTACACTTCCAGATATTTTTGCATTCCTGATGTCTCTGTCTCCCCCAGCACCTTGGCTTCCTTCACCCAGGAAGTTCTGGGGGTATTCTTATTGTCACTTTGTCAGCTTTCACAAACACCACTGCTCAGAATCAGCAGTAGATTCTGGTGCCTGTGGTGATTTTGATGTGTGCTCAGCACTGGTGGAAGCATTTATAGCATGATATCTAACAGAATCTATAAAGTATTCCTCATGTTTGCTAATGCTGAGCAGCTGCATGCTCAGCTGAATGTCTGACAGTCCCTAGTGAAAGTTTCCTATTTGATTTTTAAGCTCTTATTGGAAAACGTACCTTCCAAAGAGCTTGCTATACTCAAAGGTTTTTGGCAAAATCTCAGCCATCTCTTGAGGGTCATTAGACTCCACCTCACAAATTCATCCTGAAGCCAATTTATCTCCTACAACATCCTGCCATTTTAATGTTTGCCTGTGGCTGCCTGAGTTCCTGCCTCCAAGTTTGATTTCACCGTTACGTTCTTCTAATCAGACAAAAAGTCATTTTTGGTTTAGGAACAGCCAAAGAACTTGCAGAAAAAATCCTGATGAGGTCATCAGAGTTCAACTGAATGAAGGTAAGAGCCTCCCAAAGGCACCTTTAACACAGATTAAATGTCTAATTCTATGACTAAGAATGTTTAGGGGGGGAGGTTGGACAAGCATCAACCAGATGAAATAAGGGAAAAAAGGAGTTAACTTGTCCCAAGTTAGTACTGGTTGAAACTACAGATTGATTAACCTGTGCTTCATGCAGTCTTCTATGATATTTTACATCCTAATTAATGTTATTTCTCTGCAGTAAAATGCAAAAGCTTACACTCCACTGTTGTGTAGCTGTCTCCTCACAGGTAGTGGAAATGGAAGTTAAATATTCTCCATCCTTGGAGGTTTTCAAGACCAGACAGGATAAGATCCTGAGAAAAAAAATTTCAAGGTCTTGCTTTGATTCTTTGGCTTCAAATTGTCAAAATTAGTTTGGCACTAAAACATTTTGTGCCTTGAACTACGAACATGGAGGGAAGATAGTGGGCCCAGAAGTAGTACTTAGCGTAATTAAATCTGTAATTAAATGAGTGACTTCTTGGAATAATAAAAAAATGAACCAGATCTTCAAACGGAAGCCTAAACTGAACATTGTGATGCATCCCACTAATTTGCTTCTGGTTTTCCTCCTAAAGTCTCCAATGCCACAGCATGGCAGTGTCACATGCTTTTCTCCTGGAAATGAGCTTGTGCTCTGTGTATTAAACCCTGTCAGTCTGTATGTGCTGATGTGCTGCTCATTTGTGCCTGTGTTTGCAGCTGTTCTGTCTCACAGAGGTTTGAGAGTTCACTCTGCTCTCACAGCAAGCAAAGGAGGATGGCAGAGCAGGGCTCTCAAAGCAATGTTTGTTTGCTCCTCAGAGCTGTTTGGTGGGGGTTTGGGTTTCTTAGGGAGTTCTTGGTGGGTTTTTTTAAACATTGGATGAGGTTATTCCATCCCCTTTAGTGCGAGGACCCTGAAACTGTGGCTGAGGTAGAGCAGCCTGCATGGGTCTGTGAACCCCTTTTGAATAAATAGTCTGAAATGACCAGAGGAGAAGAAAGCCAGGAACACTGCCATCCCTGCCCTACGTTGATTCCCTGGCTGTAAATAATTAATTTCTTCCTATCAGAGCAACATAGATTTATTTTGTATTTTGAACTGTTGTTGCTCATCATGTCTCAAAGCCAAATTAGTGGAGTGTTAAGGCACTCCTTTAACTGTTCTAGCTACACCACTGGCATTTCCCTGACTCCCCTCAATTTAGAGATGATGGGATGATGTAAAATAGGGAGCTGTACCTCAGGGTGGGCATGTTGTGGCTTTTCATAACCTCCCCGACTGCTCTGTGTCTCCCCACAGGTGCCTGATCTCTGCCAGCTAACACAGCCCTGAAAGGAGGCACAGCCAGGCCTGTGAGACCCTGCAGGACTTGCCTTCAACTCCCAGCTGAAAAAGGGAAGTTTCAATTCAAGAAAGCACCTCTGTTTTTTATACTACCCTGCAAAATTCAAGTGTATTGCAAAGTGTGAATGCTCAGGTCCACCTCTTCCCCAAGGCAAGAGCCTCTCTGTTTCAGAAGGCTTCTCTCTTCAGAAGACACTAGGAGGCAGAAGAAGTTCTGAGTTACTCTAAAGCCAGCTAAGCCATAAGAAGTAATCACAGAGATTTGGGGATCTGAAATAACTGAGAGCTTTTTTTCTGGAGAGATGGGGCTGTTTGCCTTGAAACAGGCATTGGAACATGCCATTAACCTTAAACAAAAATTAAACTGAGTGTGTATGTCTGATTTGTAAAATTTAATGGCATATACATAAATTCTCCATGTGGTATTATATTCTATGATCTATCTCTGTGTGTCTAAATACATGCAAGAGAGCAGATGGTTTGTGCAGACACACAAACCTGTGGGTAGGTCGCTGAAATCCAGCAGCAAAGCAGAGTGGAAACACGAATTTACTCTGTCATTCTCAGCTGCTCTGCTGGTTGCGGATTTTTCACTCCTGCATTGACAAGGCACTCGCCACTGGGTGGCACGGCCGACCCGGTGGTGTTGGGAAGGGACAACCACGGAGCGTGTCCTGCTGTGACCTTCCCGGAGAAAGTTCCCTGCGAGGTTTGTCCTCCTGTAAGAACTGCAGATGGAGAGAACAGAAGGAAAAGAAACAAACATATCAAGCCCCTAGTAAAGACCCTCTCAGAAAGGAGTCGTTCTCATGCCTTTAACTCAGGTGAAGTATATGATGATCATCAGGGAGAACTTGAAGTTCAGCTCTGCAGCTGGAGACATCTGGAGACAGCTTTCCATGGATGCTGAGAAAAAACTCAAGAGATCACCATCTCTACCAGGAGATTCTCACAATTTGTTCCAGGACTGGAATTCTGTGTTTTGCCTGTGGGATTTCTGTCCTTTTCTTCTGGATGTGAAGACCTAGCAAGGGCCTGGTGTGGGAGCAGTGTGAGCTAGTGGAGAATTCCACAGGATGTCCTGGCTTTGGCCCCCACCTTTGTGCCGTGCTGCTGCAGTGTTTGCCTATATGCACACTTGTGTTGCCTTTCTCTGCTGTGCTGGCAGCTGTTGAATGTTGGTTTTTATGTTTAAGAAATATACATTCAAGTGCCAAATAAATGTTTTAAGTGTTTGGAATTGTCTGCTACCTACCCTTGGCCTCTTTTCTGTTCTGTGCAGCGGTAGCTGTGTGTCTCTGTGTGCCTTGAAGTTCAGGAAGAGTCACAGTGACAGGAACTGTGTCAAAGACAAAATTGGAGAGTCATTATTTCTGAAAATGTGGTTCTTAGGCCTCTTGTAACAGTCATCAGATCAGTTTAGAAATTTTACATGAGAAGGCTGAGTTTGCCAAAAATCTGTACATTAAGCCCAGAAAGACTTGCACCTTGTTGTCAGTCATTTGTCCACATATTTCAAACCTAGAAAACAAGGAGGACTCACTCTTGCTTTTAGAAAAAAGCTCTCTGCCAGTTCTTCTCTCACCAGTGAATGAACAAAATTCGGCAGTGGTTTTGTGAATGGGACTGCACGTTTTAATTCCTCTGTGGCTCCAGGGCTGTGCTTCCTCCTGGAGCTGCTCCACTTCAGCCAGCTGCACGTGCAGCATTTATCTGTGTGAACCATTCATTCTTGTTTCCAGGAAAGCATACAGTAATTGGTGACATTTTGTTCAAATCCCTCATTTTTGTAGCAGAACTTGTGTAGTCTCTTGGACGGCCTAAGATGTGCTAAGCTGAAGAGAATTTGTGCATAAGGAGGAATCATTTTGGGTTTGAAGTTATGGCTTTATCTTTAATCTTTCTAATTTGTGCTCTGTACTGTCCTCCTGAATTAGCTACTGAAAGTTAAACTCTTCTGCTTCTCTCTTAAGAAGCCTGTCCCTGGATGTACATGTGCATCCTCCTATTATACAGATTTTTCTTTTTGAGGTTAAGTGCTCACCAATTTCATCTCTCCATTGCTGATTGGCCGGCTTGTGTTTTAATTGAAGCTAGTGGCTCTCAAGACTGTTTTTCTTCCCTGTTATGCCAAGATGTGCAGCATGGGAGACCTCAGTTTTCTGTTGTGTTTATTAATCAAGGAGGTTTCTGGCTGCCTGTTACAAATATAGAGATGGAAGATAACAGGAAGCATCCTAAAAAAATTTTGAAACTGGTTGTAACTCCAGCAATTGAATCCTCATAATGACAGAATAATGGCACCTGAATTCTCAATGGACTCTTCTGTGGCACAGGGGCTGGTCTAGTTACTCTGCTTAACATGTTTGCATTCTTTTACAGTCAAAGGCCAGACTGAAAGTGTAATAGATTGCACTGGGTGGTTTGGGATCTTGAGGCAGAAATTTATCCTTCCTCCATACTTTGCTAGAAACAGGGCTCGTTTAGCTTTTGTGGTTTGTGTAACTCAGGTGCAGATGCTGTCACCTGCTGATTGGTTGTTTATGCTTTATGAACCATAGAACAAGAAGTCAAGGCTGGAACTTAGGGCTAGCAAAACACTGGCTCCCTCAGAGCTCAGTGAATCTTATCCAATCTGCCTTTCCTCCTTATTGCATTAAATGAGATTGGAACTGAAATGGCTTTTTCTCCAGCCATCTGCCTCTGCAGGCTCCCCTGGCACACAAGGAGCTTCAATGAATTAAAGAAATAACAAAAGTCTGCTTAAAGACAGCACCTCCTTAAGCTCTGCCAGAAATAGAAACTTGAGTCACTCTTATTCTCTTATTCACTGACACCCTTTAACCTCTTTCATTTTCTGATGGCTAAAGGGAAAGGCTCTTCTGACTTTTATTTTTAGCTCACACAAGTTGTTCAACCCCATAGGCACTTTCTGGATGGAGTCCTCAAGGCACCTTACAAAATAATTTCTGGTTTTGTGTTCATGTAGCTCTTGGTGTGTATCAAACGTGGTAAATTCAGGGAGATGTGGTTATAGCTCAGAATCTGCTGCTCAGCATCTCGTGCAGGTTCTGAGCAGGTGGGAGAGGTACAAATAATCTCTTTTTACATGACTAGACTTTGCTTGCAGCTTTCCTAAACTAAAGCTAGGTAATTGCAGTCCAGGTCTACCTGAGAAATATAGGTAAGTTACTAAGCAATATCATATAAAATACTTGACTAGAAGCAACTTTCACTGTGTGATTATATTTGTTTAACACAACTCTGGGCTTTCCTTGCTGAAGTCCAGCACCTGATCTTGACTTCAGAATTTCTTTTCAAAGGAGTAACTTCATTATCCTTCCTTAAAATATGAAACATTTGCTATTTGGTTTTCATTCTATGCATTGGATTTTGGCCTTCCTGTGTCTGCTAGGATGAAGCACCTAAGAGTTTTATTCCCCATGTAAGTGCATATGAATTGGGATTGATGGTTCATTTATTTTGCAGATGTCTCTGTTCATAAGTTTTAAGTGTTGAGTTTTTACTCTGAAGTATATTTGCCTTTTGATTACTTTGCTCACTATAAACTGAGAGCCACAGTAGCCCCTTGTCACCTGTGCTGTATTGAAAGCCCATCTTCAAGTAATTATTGATAATTACTCAAAAATCTCATCGAATTTCTTTTTTTTTTTTTTTCTTTCCTATGAAAATCCTCCTTTCTCTGTGAGGCTTGGGAATGGGGATGAAATGGTTAACAATGCAGAAAAGTTTGTTAGACTCAGTGATTCAGTGTTTCCCAGGCACTGCAAGAAAAGGACCTGAATATTCAAAGAGTTCTGATATTCTAAGGTCCACGTTCTGGACACTGCAGTATAACCTGCACATTGCTGGATTTACCTTGCTATCAATGAAGACTTTTAATCTGTGCTGCACTTTCTGTTGGCCCTGACTTTGCTGTGGTTTGTGCCTTGCAGGCTGACTGCTGAAGAGGTGGATTCTCTGGAGACAGACACAGCCAGCCGCTGGCAAGGGGTCTGCCTCAGCAGAGCATCTCCCACGCCTCCAGAGTCTGCAGCCACTGTCAAGTCACTGATAAAGTCATTTGACTTGGGATGCTCAGGTATTTGAATGTTGTACTTTGTAGTAAAAAAAATTTCTAGCAGTGAGCAGGACCCGCTTCTTGCTTCTGGAGGGATATTTTCTGTCAGTGCATGGTACATAAATATGGAGTGTCACTATGCAGTGGTTCCTTGATCTGACAAGAGAGTGATAGTTGGGTTTGAAATCCAGATGTTTCCATGATTTTTCCTTGCAGGTAGCAGTGGACAAAATATCCCAGTTCACAAGGTGCCCAGGAGCCCTCTCAGTGGAATTCCGGTGAGGACAGCCCCAGCAGCTGCTGTTTCCCCAATGCAGGTACGAGAAGCTCTTCTGTCCTTTTAGATGATTCAAGAGAGGTGGACACAGGGCTGGCTGCAGCATCTGCTGACAGGGGGAAGGGGAAACTCATCTGTTTGTTTGCTGTGGAACATCAAATGCTGTGGTCCTAACAAAAAGGATCAAAGTGAGTTTGTCTTGACTTCGGCTTAGAGGTCTCAGTGGACGGATGTGAACTCTGTGGAATACAGTCCTGAACTTTTATCACCATGGACCAGAAAAGAGGTTTCAGTTATTGGGAGTGAGATAGAAGAAACATCACACTGAACTAGGGAGCTGGCACGTGAGTTGGGAGACCTGGAATGGAAGTTTCCAAGATGTGTGCTCCTGGTTATCCAGTGAGGTCTGGGAACTGTATTAATGCCTGATGATGGGGTAGTAATTGAAAAAAAAAAAACTGGTGCTGGGGCTGCAGAGACAAGAATCCTCCTGACACATGATTCAGGGTGTTGAGAGTAGAGTCAGGGTTGGGAACAGGCATCCTTACTTTTGGTTTGTGACACTAAATTGTGTTTGGCAAGAGAAGAATCATGCAAATAGAAGCATGAAGTAGTTCAGGAACCAGTGTATTACCAGATAAAATATTGTCTCTTTGTCCTTTTATTTTTTACAATTATTTACCCAGCTCTAGGTCCAGCTGATACTCTGCTGAAAGGTTTCTGTAGCTCTCCACATGCTCTGTGATCTTGAAATAGCAGAAACTCCTTTTCTGCTCATCTATTTAAGCATGATGGCCAATACTTCTTCAATTACCTTTTGCACCTTTGTTTCACAGAGACATTCTGTGTATAACAATGCCAAGCCAGCCAGCAAGGGCCTTGCCAGACATGCAGATCTGTCAGACCTCCCTCTGGCAGGTAAGTTGTGATAAAAGTACTGATACTGCCTCTTTTTGTTAATTAAACTTGTTATTAACTGTTGGCCTCTGCCTGAGCCGTTTTTCCTCTTCTTACATGGTCAAGGGACACATGGAAAGTGTCTCCAGTGTCTTTGTTTTACAGAGCTTATTAATTTTGTTGTGCTTCTGTTCCCATCTTGATCATAACTGAAAAATAGCTGATTTATTGTGGTTTGCCAACACAAACTCCCCTTCTTTATTCCAAAGAATCCACGGCACCTCTCTAATCCACTCTGTGGAACTGGAGAGGGCTGGATTTTGTTCAACATGTATGTCTCTGGAACAAGCCCAAAGCACTGTCTTCTGAGGGTTTATTTGTTTTTAAATTGAGCTTCATTTGAAATACATCAAACATTTCAGATACTGATGTGACTGTTTTAGGAGCAGTCATATTTGGGCTGGAAATAGTTTGTTTTAAGAGTTCTCAAGAGATGAGTTTGTTTTCATTTCACACTTTGCTTTTGTTCTCTTGTCATTTAATATTCTTTTCTACCAGTGTTTGTTTCCCATTTTCTCTAGGGCCCTTTATTTTTATTATCTGGTCCTGAATGTAATTGTTGCATTGGAATCAAAGTTAGTAACAACAGATTCTTGAATTTTTAAGGACAGATGAAACATTATATTCCTGTAGTGACGCTGTAGGGAGGGACAAAAAAAAAACAAAAAAAACCCCAAAACAATCAGTAACAGCTTCTTGATGGCTAGACTGGATTTTCTGCAATAGTTTGCTAGGAGAGAAATTAGAACCTGGCTAAGCAAGCAGAAGTGTCTGTTTCTGTCTCGGGAAATGGACAGGGTTTATTTACTTGTATCAGTTGGTTTTCAGGAAGTCTTGCATGAGTGTGTAGATCCCAAACACAACATAAGACCTTTTTAATCTCTACCAGTTTACTGTAGCATAAAACAATCTATCAGTTCTGTAATATGATGCCAGTCCTTAACAATAAATATCTCACTCTACACCGTGGATAATTTTTCTTATTGCCCATAGAGAGTTCTGTGAAAATCTGTTAAAATCAACAGATATTTTATAAGCCATTGTATGGTAAAAATTTATGGCTGCTTATCTAACAAGTTCCTGTATTTATGGCTTCTCTTTGTACCTGGATTTAATTTAGTTCCAATAATCCATAGCAAAGGCTTACTGTAAACTTGTAACAGCTCTGCTTCCAATCGAAATAATCCTAGAAGGCAGTTGATCCAACACTGAATCAAAAATTATCCCCAAGGAAATTCAGATTGAAGTAGTCTCCATAATAAAAATCTTCTGGCTGATTCCATCTGACCAGTGTCACAACAGGGTTCTGTCATGTCCCTAATATGACCCAAATGTTGCACAGTTGGAGAGGAGCATGGATTACTTCACCCAGAGCTGATCTTTGGCTGTGATCTTTAAGAGTCAGGGGTTTACTGGCTCCATCTGGACTTTGTAGCACCCAGAAATAAGTCAAAGGGAGCTGAAGCTGAGATAAGAAGGAATTTACACCTTGCTGATAGGGCATTAATTGATAATTATCATAGGGATGTAACTGAAAAAGAGGTGAAAAAGTTGTGATCCACATTCAGTAATTTCTGATAACATGATGTGCAGTCCTGGCTTGTTACATCACCTCATGTGTTGATATGCAGTGATTTTCTTTTGACTACCTAACAATATATATCATAAATGTATTATATAAATTACATAATATGTGTAAGAAAAATACAGATGCATCTGCTGTGAATATTTTAAACCTTTCAAAGTTATGTTAGAGTGGATGCCAGACATCAGGAGGAGTAGCCTTTCCCTGGGCTGTATACAGGAGACAAGAGCCTTTCTTGTTACAGGTCTGCTAATGGCAGAAAAGAAATCATTGTACTAGGGCTGCTCAGTCATCTGGTGAAGATATCTGGTGCTCAGCTTTTGAACCTTTAAGACTGTAGATTTTGGTATTTCCCTTCATTCACCTGAGGCCCCTACCCCCCAGCAGGAGTATCAATCACAGGAAACCAGGCAGGCTGTACTGTTGAAATCATCAAAGCCATTCCTTGTTGTGGTCACCTCTAATCTGCTCAAGGTTTCCTAGCCCCATGTGTGTTTAATGAACAAATGAGTACATTTGTTTAGAATCAAAACAACAGACTACATATTGTGTGCTGGGGTGGCAGGACAGTGATTAATCAAATTCCTCAGGCTGCAAACTGACAGCTTCTTTTTTTTTTAATAAATTCCCACAGACCTTCTGAAGGGGAGAAATGAAGAGCTGAAACCAGACCATTACCTCCGCAAAAGCCCCTCCCTGGAATCCCTGAGCAAACCCCCCATGGCCTTCAGCAGCAGGATGCTTTCCTCTACCCCCAGCTGCTTGAAACCCCAAAGCAAACTCAGGTATCAGCCCACTTTCCTGGGAAAAGCAGGACAGACCAGCAGCATTACCTGGCACCAAGATAAATATTTTAATCTGGAGGACCCTGTCTCCAGAGCAGACTCTGCTGGCTGGTCTTTGGGAATTACCGGGCTCTTTTAGGTCCAGATATGAAAATTCAGATTGTAGTGATCACATTTATCTGTAAAATGGGAAATGAGGAGAGCAAACTTTGAGGAGCCATGGAGTTGTACACACAAATTCCATCAAGTGTACATGTGGTCAGCCCTCATTATCTTGCTGTCATTTTGATGTTGTGAGCTAAAAACTAGAGGCTCTGAGGGCTGAAGGAAATTAGACACATAATTTTCTTCTCTCTTGAGAAAAAGCATATATTTTCCTCTTACCTCCACTGTTATTTCCACCAGTAGAAGCTGTAGAGTGGAGACACTGTGGGTGTTTTGTTTGTTGGCCTTTAAATATGCTCAGCTTTCACACTTTTCATTTTGTTCAAGAACTTGTTTTGCAGCAGCTCAACTGGGTGTGAATTTACTGTTGCAGGTTTTTTAGG
Organism: Cettia cetti; assembly: GCA_013401135.1. Taxonomy (NCBI): domain Eukaryota; kingdom Metazoa; phylum Chordata; class Aves; order Passeriformes; family Sylviidae; genus Cettia; species Cettia cetti. The sequence goes on from VZUI01043235.1 coordinate 91,546, forward strand.
CAGTTTCTTTCAATTTTGCACCTAAATCCTAGTTTTCAATACATAAAATAAAGAGATTGCTTGAAAGTTGTATGAGTAAAGCTGATAAAAATAATAGCAGAAATATTTGGTTAATACACACCACTGGACATCCACAGGTTCTGTTTTTTCAGCTCTTCATGTGTGTTGACACCACCTGAATTTACCTTGTGTAAAGGAAAATACTAAATGCAAGCTCCAAAACCTAATTCAGTTGGGTTTATGCTCATGTTCTGTGCTGCCATTCTGCTTTGTCATACAGATATTTACACACTAGTAAAAATTAAAGAGATTTTGAGTGTATTTGTCTTCTCCCTTCTTCCCTGGTTTAGTGTGGAGAGAAAGGACCCCCTGGCAGCCCTGGCTCGGGAGTATGGGGGTTCCAAGAGGAATGCTTTGTTGAAATGGTGCCAAAAGAAGACTGAAGGTTACCAGGTAAGAGAGTATGTACCTTTTTACTTTAATCACTCTCCTGTAGTATGCACTAAGCACAAAAAAAAAAGAGAATATTACTATATGTTAATTTTTCATGTTTACTTTTATGGGCTGTTTCCATCTTCCTCCTTCAGATTTAACACTGCAGTCCCCAATATTGCGTTGTCATGAGTAATTTTTATACAAACCCCCAAATATTTACTGCACTAAATGTTGCTGATGGTGAGAAACAGAGTGTATATATGCAGCAGCCTCAATTTAGCATCAACTTTTGAAAGTACATTCTAATATTTTTTCTGTTGTCTTCTGTGGACAGTACATTATTGTGTGAGCTTTTTCTTTAGTCCTGTCTGTAAAGCCAAAGAAATATTTCATTGTGTGGCCTTGACCAAATGAAATTTGCAGCTTGATTTGACAAAGACTGCCTGGGAGTCTCATTTCTTTGCAGAGTGATTTTCACTGTTAATCAGGGATAATGCTTTGTCCAGGTCTTGCATGGCCATTGCTGTGCTTGCCTGGCTCGTGTTGGTGTGCAGTTGAGTTGAGCCCTTGGTTCTGCAAGGAAGGCACTTACAGACAATATTTCATCCTGTGGTAGATGCTGAATGTGCAGGAAAGTCTTGGTTTGGTGTAATGTTGGGAGATTTCTTTCTCTGATTTACACCCAAGTTGAATTAAATGTATTGCTTTTAGAGAAAAAGGATGTGGCTTTGCAAATATAGAGTCCTGTGTGACGTCTCAGGGCAGATATTAAAGTCAGAATAACCAAAGCACAAGCTCAACATTGATTTATGGTGAGAATTTGTCCTCTCTATCTTCACTGCTTTGTTTAGAGAGATTCTCTCTTGGACATTCTTCCTCAGCTTCTCATTCCCATTGCACTCCTTGCTGTGCATTCACTAACGTGTCACAAACTTGCTTTTCCCAGAGCCTTGCACTCCCATGGTAAGGCTGATGTTAAGCTCCACAGGGAGTTTTTATCATTCTTGAGTACAAGAAATGGAGTAAAGAACGTCATCCTCCTTCCTGCCTCAGCCACTGCAAGGGTGGAATGAGGTAATGAGCTCCACAGAGCAGAACCCTGATGACGTGCATGACTTCTTTCCCAGAGATAACACCCCTGTCTGTGAGGCATCATCTGTGCAAATTCCAGGATTATCTGTCATGCCATTCCTCACATGAAGCCCAGAACCAGGGAGAAGTTTGGATGCAAACTCTTTCCAGCCCTGTGACACAGCAGAATGAGAGCATAAAAAACTTGCTGCTTGACTGCCTAACTTCTCTTTTTGGTGGCAAAATATGTGATAGCAGTTCCTCATCTGAGCTGGGGGGGAAGAGGGGGATTCCTTTCTGTTTAAATTATGATTTCATTAAGCAGTATGAGCAAAATGGATTAGAATAATTGATACTCTCAGTAGCAGCTACTCCCCATGTCCCAAATTCCCTGAGGAAAGCTGGAGGAGTGACCTAGGAAGGTGTCTGGGGATGAGACCTAGGGACCAGCACTCAAGTTTCCACTTTTTAAATGCTTTAATTCATACAAAACTTATGCTGTACATAGAAATTTTCATCCTGCTCCTGGCAAATACAGAATCATTTAGTTTAATTTAGTTTGAGATCAAGTCCAGCCATAAACTCTCCTTGCATGGACTACAGTGGGAACATTCCCTGGCTTTGAACTTCAGTGTGTTCCCCAGGAGGCAATCTCATAAAACAAACCAGGGACACTGAGGGGAGCTGGGGGAAGTGCAACACAAATTAGCAGTGGCCTGGAGGGTTTTGTTTGCTTTTTAAAAAAAGAAATTGCATGAGTTTACAGTAACTGAGGGGAAACATGAAAGCATCTATGTTTCTGTAATTGGCTGTGTCAATTCTAAGATCCTTATTTAAACAGTGATTTGATATCAGAAAGATATGCATGCTAAGAAAAAATATTGAGAACATGAAAACAGAATCACTAGAGTGAAAATAAAGTGGGACTTCAGTTTAATGACTAGGAGAAAAGAATATGAAAGTGGGATTGCATAAACTGTGGCACGATTTATGATGATATTTCAATTGTCATGTTTTGGTGCCCAGATGAATGTTATCTGGCATTTTGGCCATTGATTCTGAATAACTATGCTGGGGAGGTGCTAAAAAGTCTCAATAGTAACAAGAATAGTAGTGAAATCAGGCTTTGGGCTCAGTATCTTTGTGCAAAACTTCCTGATGGAAAATCTCCACCTTAAAAAACAAATCTAATGTATGATTCCTTATAAGAATTGTGCACTGGCACAGGCTCACAGGCTGTTCCTTCTGCCTCTCTGAGCTTGTTGACATCATGGTGTGTAATGTAGAGCCATGGAGTGACCAGGCTTGAGAAATGCTTTTGTGGCTCTGAAACTCATTTACCACAAATCCTTCAAACCACAAAGCCTGCTGAGAGTAAGCTATTTGTGTTAAAATAGCTCTTTCTCTGTTGTCTTGTGGGTTTTTTTCATCTATTTAAAAAGATGATACATCCTAGCAGCAGTGTGGAGCAGGAATTGGGTGCCTCTCCTCTAACAGGCTCAGTTCCTGTGAGCTGGAACTCCTGGAAGCTGCTGAGAGTCATTCCTGTTGCATTATCACCTTTCATAATCATGTCATTAGTGACTGTGGTGTCATTTAAGTGCCCTGATTCTCTTTGCTCTCTGTGGAGACCATTTGTCAAGGGGCCAAACCTCTCTACATTAAAGTCTATTGCTATTCACAGATGTATTGTGAAAACACAGAACTTTAAGAGGCACTTAACCCATGATCATTAGAATTGAGGATTATTGTTTCTGCCACACATGCTCTCTCTAGAGAGGAGAAGGAATTGCCACCATGTTAATGAATATGGAACTATTTTCATGCTCTTTTCAACCACTACACACCCTTCCTGTGGCCCAGAGGAAAAGAGGACCTGAGACTGGCTCTTTCCTCCAATACATTTTTGTGGTTATTTTTTTGTTCAAAGTTTGGTTTAACAGGACCTATTTGGGATCCACCACTTGTTGAAGATCCACAATCTCTTACAGTACAGCTGTGTGGTTGTTTTAAGCAGAAGAATACTAAATAGGAGCAGACAGGGAATGTCCTAGAACTGGTAAGGAGAAATGGCAGCTCTACCTCTGAAAATGTTTGTATTTCATGTATTCTTGACCTTTCAAGCCATTGCATGGTATCACCTCCCTGTGTCAGTGCATCAGCTGTGGATCAAGGCAGCTCTTCATGGATCAGAGATACAAAAGCTTAGGGAAAAAATAAAGCTGTTGCAGTATTTGCTATTTGTCAAGTAATTACAGCAAGAGACTGCTCGACTGGTGGTTTGGCAGTGGATGTAATATAAAGCTCTTTATCCTTTTGTGTTCAATTTAAACTCAGACTAATACCAGCTTTTTGTTTGTGAATTTGTGGCTTTCTTTTTCTCACAGGAATTTGCATTCCTTTTCTCTTTATGCTAGGCAGTATTTCCTCCACATCTTCCTTGTTCTCAAGCCCTATTCCATGCTGTTAGCCTGTGCTTTTTCTGATGCTTTTTTGCCTGGTTTGCTGGTTGGATGAGATCCAGCACGGATTAAGTGTGACCCAAAGATGCACAAAGATGGACATAACATATTCCCTTTGGTCAGGTGGTCATGGGACCATTCTCCTTTGAGAGATGGACTCTGCTGGGACACACAGCCAGGATGGCAATTTTTGGACTGCATCAAGCAGGTGCATTCCTGGGGCTGCACTTTGTGAGGAAAGCTTTTTCATGGCCAGTGGTACTTTAACACATCCATGTTTGAAGGTTTCTTCTTTATTCTGAAAAATAAGGGCTATGTTTAGAAACAAGAAGTCTGTTACTTCTTTGTATGTCGTTAGCGTGAGGAGTTTACATTCTCTGTCTACTTAAGGATTAAGCTTTTCTAGTTGTCAGCTGAACACTTTACCTCACTGGTATCATTTTGGACTGCAGAGAATAAACAGAGGTGTGTAAATAATGTATAAATATAGATATGCTACCACAGTCCTCAGGGTTGGTACTCAGGCTGGCAGTTCCAGCAAAGTTGATTCTTCACCAGAATTAGAGCTGAATGGGACAAAATCCAGGATCAACCCTCTGAACCTGGTCAGACTGTAATACCTGGGGCTTGGCTCGCTCAAACACTTCCTTTGACACAAATATCACAGAGCTTTGTTTTAAAGCCTTGAGAACCCCAGCACAGCTGGGCCTTGTCCTAAGGAAATACAGGAGAGAAGCCAGTGGCTTCTTAATCACCAGATGTGCACTTTCTACATTAGTTGTGTGTTTGTGTCAACAAGTAGCCTAAAACTGTTCCAATAGGTTCCCAAATTGTATGAATTTCTGTCTCTTGGATTCCTGTCTAAACTAACAGGCTTCTGTCTAAATATTTCACTGGTCAAGAGGAGGTAGGCAGTGGCATTGCCTGATTCAGCAGCTACACTGAGGAACAGATGAACAGGTTCACATTTCTAAGCAAGAAACTAAATCCCATCTGCTGTCCTGCACAGTTGTGTGCATTCCCACAGTACTGTGGTCTTGTGAAGATTACCAGCAAAACAAATAACTCCTGGCCTGGGTGATGTGGGTGAAGAAAAACACTGCACAAAACCCCTCCAGATTTGCACAGCAGCCATCCATTCATTCTGAGCAGCGTTCATGGCACAGCCTCTGCTCTGGGCAGGACTGGGGAGGTTTCCCTGGTGCCACACCAAACTGTGTGCCTGAGAGCAGAGCCTGCTGGGCCAGCAGGGAAGGGCACTGAGTCACACCAGCAACGCAGTCAGGTTTGCTCTGGTGGACAATGACACGTCCCCAGGAGTCCCAGCACCAGCCTTTCTGTTCTGAGAGGCTGCACAAGCTAACAGAGCTCTGTGTCCACAGCACTTGTTGCATTTTGACATTTAGAAGCAGGATATATGAGCAATGGGTTTTTCCCAGGAAGTTATTAGTATATTCTGTGAACTTCTGAGAAGTGGATGAAGTTTCTGGCTCTCTCTGTGTTTCTCTGATCTTTGATGAAGAGGAGGATGTTGACTTTTCCTATCTCTACAAAAGTTGAAAGGAGTTTTGCTAGTAGCTCTTGAGATAGGAGAGATTATCCAGTGTTTAAATAAAAATTGACAATATATTGGTCAGGAATTTTGCTCCCAAGTCTCCTATAGACCATCTTTGTGATATTGGTAGTCTTACATTATAGCATTGCTTTGATCTTCCTGGCAGTTAAAATATAGATCACAGAATCATATAATTGAATATAAACTTCAGTAATATTTGAAAAGATGCTTTGATAAAAAGGGCAATCTTGAGAGATTTTAATTCATGAAAGTGCAGGCTGAAAATGTCGAGGTAGTCTCATTTTTTTCCAGAATCAGAGCCTGCTGAGCAAGCAGGAAAAAGCATTCTTTTCCTAAATAAAAGTACTTATGGCTGAACGGGTACATGCAGTTTCCCTGTATGTCCCAGCTGGACCAGGCTTGGTGTCTGGAATTATAATGGAGCAGCCAAATCACAGCATGTTAGGAATAACCAGGTTGATTACCAATGTATTCACCTCTTCTCAGTGATGCCAGTGCTCAAAAGTGCTTCCCCAGTGGAACCAAATAACTTTGGCCAAGCTCTACCTTTATTCACATAGAGGGCTTTATCCTGTAATCAAATACAAGTCTCTTGATTGGAAGGATAAAATAAATGCAGCTCTCTCATGCGTAACTTTCTATCCTGCTGGGTAATTTTAAAAATAGCATTTACATTCTGTCCATCCCAAAGTCCAAGACACTTCCCTTGTGTTGCCTGGATGCACTGACAATCAGTGAAAACACTGAATTGATTGGTCACCAGCTGGAACTGCTCCAAACTGGGCACTTAACTGGCAGGCAGCTGGCCCTGCTGCTGGCTCACCAGCAATCTTTGCTGGTGGGGACCTCTGCCCACCTTGTTTCCATCCTCCACCCTGAGCCTGCTGCACTCTGCAGCCTTCCCCTCCACCCAGGAATTCCAGGACATGCCTAATCTCTGAATTCTCAATAGAGATAATTAGAAAGAGCTGTGGGAGCAGCCAGTGTGGTCATTAGGAATTCTGCACCAGGGCTCCAGGCAGGAAGTAGCTGTGCTGCTGTCTTGGACACAGAGTGGAGCTAATTCCTCCCCCTCTCTGTCCCTCCCCTCTTCCCAGAGTATCTGTGTGGTCCTTGAGTTGTTCTGCTGCATCTTCCCTGCTGCAGCCTTGGGAATGAAGGGACTCAGCCCTGTTTCTTCTCTGTGCCATTCAGCAGTGGTGTCATTTCCAGGGGCTGGTGAGAAAGCTGATGGAAGTGGCAGCTGTGTGGCAAGCAGGGAGTTGTTGTCTTTCAGCAAGGGAGAATAGCAAGGGGAATTTAGGCTGAAAAGAGACATGCAGAGCAAAACCCAGAACTCATCAGTGTCTAATGGGATTATAAGTAGAGGGAGAGCTCCTTAGTCCCTGGTCTTGCTGTGAAATCCACCTCTGCAGACAGAGCTGACTCCTGCTCTGCCTTCTCACGGAATGTGACTGGTGGAAATTACAGAAATACCAGTCACACTTGATAAATACCTCTTGTCACCATTACCTCATCTCTGAAATGACCCAGACACATCCATAAAGTTGCTTCTGCTAACACCAGCTCTCGTTTGGTCCTGTATGTTTAACAACCAACCAGCTCCCTGTGAAATTGGTTTTATACATGTTCTCTCTCTCATACACAGCAATAAATTAAGACCCAAACTGAGGAATCTATACAAACCCCTGTCACTTTACTAACCTTTAGTGAGACCTTTGAAGTAGGTGACTTTTAGTAATGAGGATGTTGTCATGGGGTTATTTGCATTCAAAACAACTCAGATTATTTGCTAGGAAAGGTTCAAATTCATCCACTGTGTGTTATATGCTGTGCCAGCAGCTGCTCTCAGCCCTTGTTCAGTAGAACTTGTTTTCATTATAAAAAGTCAGTCTTTATATATAAAAATGTAAATAAAAGGAGAAATGAAAGGCACCAATAGAACTGTTTGGCTCCTTAGGCAGGTTGGTTCCTCACTGCACCCTTGCAGGGATGGTTTCAGTGTCAGTAGGATCTTGCCTTGGAAGCAAAGGAAATGGGAGGCTTCATAATTACTTTATCACTATTACTTTAACTGTCTCCCATTTGCTACTACTTTCATTCTTTTATGCTCATGAAAACTTCAGCTATTTCAGCACCACCTCTCCCTTGTAACCACAATATCAGAACTAAGCTGCCTTGAAGAGGTCCTGAACCACAGGAAGAAAGAGCTGAGTTTGGAGAGTGCACAGATCATTTTAGAATTGTTTTACAGTTTACTCTGAACAATGTCTGTAGGACAAGTTCTGTCCAGATGAGCTTGTTTTAAACACAGGGTTTTAGAGAGCATCATTCCACCTATTTTTGCCAGTCTTCCTCAGGTAAGAAAAGTTAATATAAGAAAATTGGATCTGCCTGACTTTTTGGTATCTTCTCTGATTTTTGAGACTGAAATAATTGGGACCTGAAGCATTTTTGTGTAGGATGCATAATATCCTTTTTAAATTTCCTCTATTTAAATGTTTCAGCTCTATATAAATTCTGTAGCAAATTGATATTTGATGCTTTTGCAAAAAAAAAAAAAAATACAGCCATGAATCCTCTAATATCTTGTCTTTGCTAAAGGGTTCATTAATTCATACTTACTGAAGCAAATGATAAATGGTAAACCCAGAGAAGCACCTGTGGCAGCAGTGGAGGAAGGAGCAAACAGAACCAAAAAATGTGATGGGAAGCAGGGATTCTTTATAAAAAGAAATGCAGTAAATGGCATGACTTTTAAAGAGCTGGCATCGGTTCCTTTTCAGTTCATAGTGCTGTTATGTCATGATTCAACTGCATTTTCAGAGAGCATTTTGTGATCTGAGCTCTGCTGTTCCATGCATGTGTAATCAGCAATAAGATTTGTGGCTAACTGACATGCTGAGAGAAGCATTAGAAATATGGATTATGGGATAGAATCACAACATTTCAGAGAAATTTAAAGCCATTTTTATGGAGGCTGCAGTTGGCTGGACCATTTGAACCAGGGATATTAATACAGGCTGGAGGATAGGAGGTCACCTGGCTGCCTTCCCAGTCCTGGCTACACACTTAATCTCTGTACAACACACAGCATTGCTGTTTTGATTTCTTTTAATCAGAAAGTATTTCTTTATTCTTTATTCCGTTTAAGAGAAAAAAAAAAGATTGGTAAGAGAATTCAGAAAGGTTCCTGGTAGTAGATGGACTAAATGTGATGTACAAATCACTTCAGACTTGCAGCTCCCCATTGAAAATAGCTGTGTGCAATTGTCATCTGGATGCACCCTGCAATTACAGAAGAATCCAGGCAGCCTTTAATTTCAGACATTCATGTCTTTCATCCCTGTTAACTGGACCTGACCACACTTCTCATTCACCCATAGTTCCAGTAGATTTCCCAGATGTTTCATATCTTTGCTGGAGCATTTCAGATGAACCAGAATGTTTTGTTTGTTCAGAAGGGTCTGTCATGCTCCAAGGAGCCATCCTTCCCTCATGTTGCTTCTTAGGAAGTGTTTAGAACTTGCCCAGTGAGAGCCTGAAGATTCCTTTGCATAGAAACTCTTTGGCTGAACCCTGTTAACCTGGCCCCAGCCAGTCAGGGTATAATAAATCAAATTGGATCTGCAGGTTCATGCAGCTGTTGCTAAAGATGGGTAGGTTTGGGACCTCTTTGGAAGTTGCCTGTCAAGGTACCTTGATCCATTTTGCATGAGAAAGGTCAGAGTTCAGATGTGCAGAGCTGTGGCTTCTGTTCAGACATGTGTTTAAATATATCCACATAAAACCACTGAGCTGTTCAAGAGGAGCCTGGGCAGTGATGAGCTAGAGGAAGCTGAGCCACTTGAGCAAGAGCTGCTATTAAAAACAAGGCAATTCCCTTTTATTTATTCAATAGACTTCTTTTAAAGTATTTAATTTTATATTCTGCATGGGCTGAACCTCCATGATCAGCCACTCTGGCAGGTTCCTTATGTGCCATTCCATACCAATAACTTGGGAGAGGCAGGAGGGTGGGAATAATGATGCTCAGGTTGTAATTCTTGCAGGCTTTCTTCTTCAGGGTTCCAGGCTAGCTTCAAGCTGATTCATGTCTGTAATTGATAATTCTGGGTCTCAGGGAGAGAATTATGACTCAGAGAGCCATTGCTGTGGGCACAGTAACATGTGCATAGTGGGAATATCTTGTATCAGGAGTTGAACATACTCAGACTGTTAATGAAGAGTGCATGATGTCATTGTTGCTTTTTGCTTGGAGTCAAAGATCGAGTGAAATCTAATGGGGTGGTGTTTTTTTCCTCAGACTAACAAAGAATTGTTTTTAGTGAGAACAGATCACTCAGATTTCCGTGTGTCTTTACCAGAGCTCTCTGAGGGCTCTGTTATCTGCAGGAAAGGTCCTGTTCCTGGGATGGGGGGCTAAGGTCAATCACTTCCAGGTGTTTTGTGTCTTTTAGGCTTGGCCTGACACTAATATCCTAGATTGTACATTTGTTATCCAAATAACATTGTTTGGGTTGGTTTTTTTTTTAATTTAATGTTCATAGAAACAGCCCGTGCTGGGCACTTCGGTACTTTGATAGCTGTGCTTCCAGATCCCAGTCTCTGAATGTTCCCAGTGCATGTAGAGGAGTTTGCTTGTGAGCTTGAAGAGAATTCAGTGTTTTCACTGATTGGTGACACTGCAGGAGTGCTGAGGACAGGCCCTGGGGTACCAGTGACCACAGGATCTACTGTGACCATATGGCAGCAAATTTTTCCCCCATTCCTGGTGAATGCTGCAACTTGGTTTGATCTGAATCCCTACTCCATCCTCCCATTTCTCCCTGCACTCATTCTGGGGTTCATCTTCCCCCTGAGTGGTGCCATCCTTTCTGGGTGTCTCCTGAGATGCCACGTGCAGTTTTTCAGAGCTCAGGGTGGGGGTTCTGCTGTGAGCACCCTGGGGCACAGAAATCACCCTCCTGCAGCTGGGGATTGTGCATTAACAACCAGCAGGGACACAAATAGCTCCCATATATTCAGGGACTGGGGAGTAGGGAGAGAGGTGTGGCAGCAAGACTGAGACAGATTCTGCTGCCAAAATAATCAAGAGAAGGGAATAGTTTCCGAGGTGTTCATTCCCTAAATTGTTTTCCTTTTTTTTTTTTTTTTTTTTTTGTAATGGCTTCAGGGGAGCCAGAGATCTTCCGAGAAATCAGAGTTGTCTATTTTGACTTAATTCCTCTTGGTGTGGTGGAGTGGGGAGGTACTACAAATAAAGCTGCAGTGTAGCAAAACACAGATCACTTTTCATTTACCATGTCCTTATATCCCAAACTGAAAACTGTCTAACACAGAAGCCAAGATGAAGTGTCAGGGAGAGAGGTTTATACTGTGTATGAAATGGAAATGCATTTGTTTAGAGAAAAAAACCCCACAACTAAATTCATTGATTCTTATTAGATGTAAAAATGGAACTAAGTGGGCTTGAGTATGCCTAGGTATTTTTTATTGTACCGTGAACTGAACAGTTGAGCTGAACCTTTGAATGTTCGCTTTGGGTTTGCATTTAGGACAAAAATTCAGATTTTAGTTCCTTTTGGCTGTTGATTGTGGCAAACCACTTTGCAGTAGATTTCATCTGTGGTTCAACTATGGTCAGCAGAGCCCCATCCTTGAACTTTCGCTTGTTTGTAAGGTTTAGATCCAAAAGTTACTGAGGATGACTGGCTGAACAACACTGGTGGGGAGGTGAGGAATTAGGAGAAGAGTTTTAGGTGTATTTAAAATTACAAAGGTAAGTAAAATTATTAAACTGATTCTGGGATAGCCAAATACTGTGTGAAGGAGCAATTTTGTATCTCACATGCCTCATAATAGCATCATGAAAATGAGGATAGATACAACATTCCCACACAAACAAGCCTTGCCTTTTTGTCTAGTCCTGTTGCTTAACTAAGGCTCTGTTTGTTCCTGTTTCCATGGCCTTTGGGGAAGGGGAGGAACAGCCTCCATTTTCCATTTCTATCCTACAGTATAAAATGAGAATATTGGCATTTGATGATAGGCTATTTGCTGATAAAACATATTGGCCTCAGTAAAAACACTTCTGTAACTTGGCAGTCAGTCCTTTCCCACTAACTGCAGATTGATAAATAGAAAGGAACTTGTTTGTCTAAAACTTCAAGAAAGCAGAATAATCCAGCTGAGCCAATTCCATACACACAAAGCTGGGCTTCCATGTTGCAACTTTATGGAATAGGCAATGTCAAGGCAGCTTTCAGAGCAAATTATTTTTTTTTTTCTTGTGATGCTGTTCTGCCTCATTTTTGTATTATCTCCACTGACAGATGTTAATAGAGCCCAGTACAGTGTGGTGGCTGATGCAGTGTGGGGATGTCAGCTGCTTTCTGAGCCCATTAGAGTTGTAGATTTATTACAGCCAAAGTATTTTAAACTGAAATATTCTCTTCAATTTGAGTCATGTTTGGTTATGGACATTTATTACTAATTGGAAATCCTGTCTGACTGGACCAAATCCAGGTTGTATAACTAATCAGTGAGGCATCAGAAGCAAGCAGCACATGCTGAAATAATTCCTGTCTGGGTTTTAGTGTGTCTGCATCAGCTGCTATATGAGAGATGCAGTAAAAGCCTTATCTTTGGGGGAGTCTTGAAAGAAACCAGGAAATAACTAAAAAAAGGAAAATGCAGGGGCAGGGAGTGTGAACTGAAGCTGAGCACACAGGAAGATGTGGCTGCTGGGAAGGGTTGGAGGGGACTCCACACCTGCTGGAGTGTGGGAGATGGTGCAGCCCCATCATGTCCCAGAGCCTCCCTGCTCCAGCAGCTCTTGCTCTGTATCAGTTCAGTTTTGGTTTTAGCTGCTGTTTGCAACCACAGCTGCTACTACAGCAGCAAGACTCAGCCATGGGAGTTCTTAGTGTGCTGGTATGGCCAGGCAGTGCAGACAGGAGCATCTGAAAGCTCACCTTGTTCACAGGAGCAGAACTGGGCCCTGGGCTTGTTTTAACTGCAGCTGTGCCCCATGAGAGCATCCAGGGAAGAACCCTGAGTGCGCTCTGTATCCCCAGAAATCTTGTATTTGAAAGGAGTTCTCTGCAGATGGGCTGACTTTAAAATACCATTTTCTGTTTCTGTAGTCACTGTAACCCCTGTGGCCCCTCAGCTGTTATGACCAGGGAAACTGGGCTTGCTCTGGGTGCAGCCTTATAGTAGGAGATGTGGCTGGCAAAGAGCAATCCAAGTGTCTAGAAAAAAGGGAAAGAAGATGGTTTTTGTCCATATAAACTGCCAACTCTATTAATTTCTTTTCAAATTTTTCTTCTTGACCTCCCTGCTTTTGGAGCTGGCAGTGGTGGGAATGTCACCACAGATATTTCTAGCTCAGCTCTGGGGTTTTTGTTCCATGGCTGCATAAAAACTGTTGTTCAGAGATTTTGTTGTTGTTGTGTAGCACTGCTGAAGGATGGCTCATGTTTTCTCTTGCAGAATATTGATATTACCAACTTCAGCAGCAGCTGGAGTGATGGGCTGGCCTTCTGTGCTCTCCTGCACACGTATTTACCTGCACATATTCCTTACCAGGAGCTCAACAGCCAGGACAAAGTAAGTTGTGTTGTACATTTGCAGAATTCAGTGAACAGAATGGATGAAAAGGAGAAGGAAACCAACAGTGAACTCCCAGAGAGAAATGCAGGGACTGCTGGGTGAAGAGTCAGTGACAGGTTGGCTGAGTCCAGCGAGTGCTGCAAATTAACACAAAGACAGTATCTATTACAGTGAGAATGATATTATGTACAAGAATGCCTTATGTTAATTAAAACCTCTGCAGAAACCTTTCACTCATAGTAAAGACAGAGCTTCAGTGGGGCTTTTTCCCAGTTGTAACCAGTTTCACAACAACTGACTTGCCAAAAACAGAGGGTGTCACTCAGACAGAAGCAGATGATCTGTTCAAAGACAAAGAACTTGTGAGTGAATAAGATTCAAAAAAGAGTCTGCATGCAAGTATGGAATCCAGGGATTTAGTTTTCAAATACACCTGCTCGTTTAAACTTACTGGGTAACCAGATGCAAGCAAAGGTTCAGGAATAGTGCTTTGATGTTAATCCTTTTGGCATTTTATTTTTACAGAAGAGAAATCTGCTGTTGGCATTTCAAGCTGCTGAAAGTGTGGGCATCAAACCCAGTCTGGTGAGTAACCTTTTAGCAGGGGGACATTTGCTGCAAACACCTTTCCAACACCTTTCCTTGTTGCCATGTGGCCACTCAGTGACCTTGCACTCCAGTTGTCACACAGTGCTGGGGAAGGCTGCACCACCATCAGGAAGTTCATGGTGTTAGAAGAACTTATAGAAAGGATTTGTAGAATCACAAAATAAATATGATTTGGAGGAACTGCTGAAGGTCATCCAGTATTGAAATGAGGGTATGGATTATGTCCTTCTCTTGGATGTGGATGCCAGCTCCAGATCCTTCATAATTTTATGGACAGACTTGCCATATTACGTCATTACACTAATGGTTACACCATATTGTTTCCTTTTGTTTTAGTGCTTTAAGAAACAGAAAGATGTTAAACTGTTTGTTAAGCTATTCAAAAAACCTTTTCCAAAATTAACTGTATGACAGGGCAGAGAGAAGTTTAATATGAAGGGAAAACTATTATGGGGTTCATGAGCTATATTCAGAAGCAAAGAAGCATCAGCTTAAATAAAATTATATAGAGAACTGATGCTTGGTTGCAGATGGAAGAAATATTTCAGATTGTAGAATACATGAACAGATTTCAGAATTGCACTTGGCCAGTGGCTTTCAGGGCTCTGGAGTGGCAGCAGAAGTGCTGAGCAGGCCCAGAGGAGCCATGGTGGGGTGGCCTGAGCGTGGTGCTGTGTCCCTGCAGGAGCTCAGCGAGATGATGCACACGGACCGGCCCGACTGGCAGAGCGTCATGCAGTACGTGGCCCAGATCTACAAGTACTTTGAGACCTGAGCTGCAGAGCAAGAGGTGGACAGAAGTGGGGAAGAGAATAAAGAATGCTACAGATGCACTCGATCACTTTAAAAACCTGCTTGCTCCTCTTCCACAACCAACCTAAGCTCTTAGTGTGAAAGGAAGCTCTTCCGTAGCTTTGATTCCATCTGGGACTGCAACCAAATAATTCCCTGTTGTCCACCTTTGCAAACCAAATCCATTGGTAAGTTCACTCCCACGTGGAAATTGCAAAGTGTTTTCAAGCACACATGGGATATTTCTGAGGAGGATCCCTTGGGCTAACAACATTTGCCTTGACAGGAGACCTGCTACACAATGAAGTTTTGAGTCAATGTGGACTATGCTGGCACTCAAGGGAGGCTGGGAGATTAATATTAATACAAAAGCTCACAGAAATGCTCTTCTTGCCAAAACATGCTTAACTCATCCCAAGTACACGTTGTTTTCTTGCCTCCATATATTTTATAACAGATGCACTTAAGTTGTAGAGCCCTAACCTGAGTTACTCTCACACATCTCACCCAATAACTGCACTAATTTACTCATAGCATAACGAGCAGGATGGTAACAGGGTCATTTGTAACTCAGAAACCATCCTCTGTTCATCACCAGTTAGTGAAATAACTCTGAAAGATCCTGTTAGATGCTGAGTCTTCATTTCAGCTCAAACAGAAATAATGTCTTTGAGGAAAAATAGGTTTATGACTCCAACTTCATTACTTGATTACTCCGGGAAGCCAGAGCTTGGTTTCCTGGCTGACTGTGCAGGCACAATTATCACAGGAACATTGCAAGTGTAGTTTAATAGCTTTAGTTTGGAAGGTGACAGTAATCAGTGAGCAATACAGTGACATCTCATTTTTTTTTGTGGATTGAGTGGAGTAGCTTCTTCTGTGTTGCTGCTGTCTGGTCAGCACAGCTACATCATTGCTGCCTAGAGGCAGGAATCTAGAGACAGCCTGTGCCCTGGGCCATGAAATACAGCCCACAGGGCACTGGTACCTGCTTGGAAATGATGTTATGCTGTAAAGGAACACAGTCAGACATCAGTACCAATGGAAGGTGCAACCTCACTCCACAAATGACAAACAATGTAACTGGAACTCATCTCTGTGCCACGGAAATCAGGCGCCAGAGAGCAGCTTCCCACCTCAGTGATACTCAGTAATACTGTTAGGGAAATGTCTGATAGACACTGTTCAATGTCCATTATTCTGCTTCTCTCATTTCACCTGATGAAGTTATTTTTTGTGTTTGTCTCCACGGATAGAAGCATCCAACAGGCTGCTGGATTTGTTCTAGGAGCAGGTCTGGGAGAGGATGTAAATGCTGCCAGACTGCTTTAGGGCATGCTGGTAGGACAAAATTGGTGTTTAGTTCCTGTGTTTAACACTGAGGCTTTGTGGACATTAGTCCTAGGGAACTAGGGATCATTTCTCTCTTACAAAAAATACTAGTGCTCACTGCTCCTACCTCCTGGAAAAAGGCTCATGAAATGGAAACGAGATTTTACAGAACAAAATTGGTTTCAGGCTTTCAAGGGCTTTGCAGGTGGCTGATCTCAGCCTCTAGCTCCCCATAGTGCTTTGTTGTTTGATTTGATTTTACTTTGTAATGCTATTAAATTAATAAACAACATATTTCAGACTTGGTGTTCTCTCAGCAAAATACAGGATTCAGGAATAGATGGTGGAGCCCAGGGCCAGGGAGTGTTTTGAACAGGGAGGATGCTGGAGGAAGGCAGTGTGTGCCTGTTCTGGGGGAGTAGAAAATCATCACTTGCTCTTGGTTTTAGTCTGAAATTTACTCTAATCCATTGCCTCTGGGAAAGTCCAGTTCCAATCTTTGGAGAGGCTGTGTGATAAAAATGGACAGGGGAGTGCACTGGCCGTGCCCCTGCACTCTGAGTGTCATCCTGCACTGTGAGAAAGCAGCTGTGAGTGCTGCCACAGGCAGCTCCTTGCAGGGCAGCCCTTTCTAGATGAAATTCACTCTCCAGGATTTCTCAGCACACCCTGCTGTCCGTAGAGAACCCAAGATGAGTTGCTCTCCCTGTTCTCAAATACAGGATAAGATGGAAGAGGAAAACTCTGCTGAGCAGAGGCACTTACAGTGCAGAGCCCTGTTGCCTCATGGATGCAGCAGCTCTTTTCCCTGGAGGTGTCCCTTGGCAGGGATCCCAATTCTCTCCAACGGGCTGTAGTTCAAAGCTGGAGTGAAGTCAGCACAGAAAATTCCATATTCCTCAGTGGGCTTTGGATTGGGCACATGGAGGGATGAGAAAAACACTTTTAATTCCCAGTGTCTGGTAAACATCTCAAAGTCAGAGTAAATGATGTAAAAAGGGGAATTTTAACCCTGTGGTCACTGGATGTGTGTTACCTCCTGTGAGAGCATCCTCTGCTCCCAGGGCTCTTCTGACGCTGCTCTGCCTCTCCAAGGCTCACTTGACCCTTACAGACCATTCTGTGGGATCCAGCAGCTGGTTTTTTTCCAAATGATTTGTGCAAAGCAATGTTTCTGTCATCTCTTTGCAGCTTGCTCTCCCATGGCCCCCAGTAGCATAGACCAAACACTAATTCTCCCCAATTCTAGTGGTGTATTCCTAATTTTTTTTTTTTTTTTTTTACTTAGTTAGGAGTTAGAACACAGAGTTTTAGTAGGGAAGAAGATACTTTGTTCTACCTTTTCTTCTGTGTTACTGTTCTGTCCTCAAACCTGATAAACATCTCATTTTGATACTTCGAGAGATCGTTTTCCAGATTTTTTTAAAATTAAGGGCATTGTTTATTTGTTCATTTAACTGTTACAATATTATGGAAGGGTTTCTTCCTTTTAAACCTTGCACAGTTACATTTCTAGACCTCGATTTTCACAAGTTGCTGTTGTTTTTTCATGCTGCCTTAAAATCTCAATATGAATTTAGATTTATCCTACAAAACATGCTGCAGACTGGCCTGGTTTTCAGAGACTCTCCAGGCCCTTGTGAGACACCTCAGACTGGAGCTGCAAAATGAAAGTTCAAGCTGCCTTTAAAGTCAGGGAATTTAATTAAGTTAAGCAAGAGGGTATTATGGATAGTCTTTATAGAAATTGTGAGAATTCTCTGAAAATGTCCTGGATGTGATGATATGACAAGGATGGTGTTGAGCAGAACTGCCTAAATCCTTTCTGACTTTGCCTCTTAGGAGTAATGGATCTTTCCCTGGTGTGCAGGCAGATAAATCTTGTCCCTTGCTCCCTGAATTGTCACTCACAGTCCCCACCTGCCCCTGCCTCTGGGTGTACCTGGGGAGTCTGTGGGACTGCAGGGATCCAAGGAGCTGATTTGGGATGAGCATGTGAGAAGAAGGGCTAGGAAGGGTTTCAGTGACATTCCATGGAGGGATGTGGCAGCGTGTGACTGTTGTACTGTGGTGTCAGAGAGGAAAGGAGATTCAAGTGCAAGGTGCAGTCTGGCTCCTGGAATTTCATGTGAGACAGAGAAGGTACAAATTGTTTCATGGCTTGGGAAGGTACAGAGGTGTGAGGAGCGAGCCCAGGGTCAGCCCTGTGAGATTTGCTAGAAGGGCTGAGGAGCTTTTTCAGAAAGTTCCTGGTGAGACTGAGGGAGAGCCCAGCATGTGAGGAGAGGGACAGACAGGGGACAGACACACCTGGGGCTCTTTGACAGCAAAGGACATCAGAGAATGTGTGTGGACTGTCAGCTTGAGGGGCATTCCTCCTAAGAGTGCAGCCTGAGGGGTCTCAGCAGTTGAGGAGAAGGCACAGCACAGGTGGCTGCCTTTGCCAGGCTCCCCTTCCCGTGCCTGTTGTGGCAACACGAAGGGGACAAAGCCTTCCTGGTTCTTCCTGCACGGCAGCAAGGCAGCCATGCTAAGCAGAGGGATTTGGGGCTTAAGCAGGGTCCCTTTCAGTTTTGACAGTTTCCTTTCTGTGATTTGAAGTTGGTTTTTACAGGATTTCTCCCTTTGTTTTCTGCGTACAACCAGTTCTGTGCAAGTTTTCTGTCTGAACCAAGTGCAAGTGGGCAGAATGATTGGTTATTCCCAGTTTGATTCCTGACCTGGAACTCTTCAAAAATCCACCTTTTGGCTTCCCTGACTTTCCCCCTTCCTTGGCAATGAGCCACATGAGCCTGGGCTTGTTGGTTTGTTCATACCTCCTTCATCCTGCTGTGCTGGGGGTACCAGCAGCAAGGATCTGACTGGGCCAGCTCTTGGCAAAGCTGAGCCTTGTGCATCTGATCACAGGCAGTGGCTGTATGGGATGAGATTATGCATTTTCCTGTCACAAGAGGGCTTTTTGCCTAAAAAGACTCAGGGCATAGAGCATTAAGACATTTTTAAACCCAGCAATAAGTTCTACTATGCTCAGCTGTGTTGGTTTGTACCAACTCCAGTGCCATCGACGCTCGCTCGCCGACGCCGTGCAGAACCAGCTGCTCACTGAACTGCAAGTAACTTTTTTTCCTCCACTGATGGTCTCTCCATTTTTGTGCCAAGTCCCATTGGGAAGTGCTGGACACAGTGTTTTTATTGACTGTTGGTCCAGGCTTGAGTTTGTCATACAGGATGATCACCTCTGACAGTTTTAGCTTTCCCTGTTGGGTACAGATGTTACATCGTAATCTAATTTATACAAAGAGCACATTAGAATGTACATACTAAGCATTGCAGATTTGGACATGCTAATATTTAAATATTAACATTATTAAAATGTATGATGCAAAAATGTGTGTAATATTTCTAATAAATCTTTTTCTGTTTCTGAGGTTTGTTGAAATGTTTCAGTTACCTACATACAGTACAAAATCCAGAGTATCTCCCATCCCTGGAAGTGTTCAAGGCCAGTTTGGATGGGGCCCTGAGTAATCAGGAAGGTGAGATGAGTTACAGCTCCCAGAGTTCAGAGGACCTGGAAGGCAGTGACAGAACATTGCAGAGGGTGAGCAACATGTGCACAGTGCCAGAAACATCCCTTGGAGTCTTCTCCAGCCACCATCCCCTCCACCCACAGAGCTTTCAAAGGTGCTGAGATCAAATTCCAGACCACTTTCACAGAGGCTGCTTTTGTCTCACGAAGGTGGTGGCAGCAGTACCAGAGCAGTGAAGCTTCTGAGTCAGCAAAGAAAACAAGATGATGAAAGAAATGAGCATTTAAAGCTCTTCAGGCCTCTCAGGTGTGTTTGTGTCCAGCTGGGCAGGTGACAAGTGGGAGAAGTTGTCATTTACATAACCCAATCTCCTTTGCCTTTCCCCACCTGAGTGTTGTGTTTCAGCCCTGGATTTTTAATGCTGGCCATTAAATGATGCTCCCAGGCCCTGCTGTCTCTGAGTACACTCCTGGTGCTTTGGTTCATTTGTGGGACAGCTGGATTCTCTGTGGAGATGGCCAGTGAGTGATAGCCATGGATGGGTTTGGCTCAGCAAGAGGCTGAAAATGAAAGCTGAGGCCAATTATTTTCCCGGGGTGATTGGTGGGTGGTTGTAGGTGGGGTGAGAGGACAAGATCCGAGGCTGCTTTGTGGCTCAGTGTGCTTTTAGTGCCAGGTGCCTCCTGCTACCTGGAGAACGTGGATTGGCATGGAAAGAATTCCCTTCCTGACTGGTGAAAGGTGGAAGGCAGAACAGATGGAAGAGAAGCATAAGCAATGTGAGTAGAATAAAGAATCTTCCAGATGGGCTGCAAAGGTCAGAACCAGATGGCTGAAGCCTCACAGGATTATTCAGAGTTTGCTACTGGAATGGAGCAGGACCCAGGAGTAAATGTCAGTAAATGTCTGACCCAGGAAAGTCAGGTGGTGGGGGAGTCACTGGTTTTATTGAGCTTAACAGGAAGAAAATGAAGCTGTAAAATGCCAGCATGGGTAAACATTCACATATCCAGAAAGTGAACTGCTGTCCCCTCTTAAATACACAGCCATGAGCGAGGCTTCATCCTCACCCCCTCAGCAAGAGTTTAAGCTGGTTAAAGAGAAAGTAACAAGATTAAGAGAATTAATGTGGGAGCAAATGCCTTTCTTAACCTCCTGCCCACAGCTGCACACTTTCTGTGCAAAGCTCCTGTTAAAACTTCTCTTGCCTTAAAAAAAAATAATAAAAAATTTACAACAGTTCAAACCTTTATTCCACCTTGATGTGCTGTAACTTTTGCCTCCTCAGTCAGCTCATCCTTTCCCTCACAGGAAGCCACTCCCAGGCTCTAATCTTGGAGACAAAGGAACTCCCCAGGTGAGCGATTCCTCAGGACATTCCCAACATTCTCCCAGCAGGATGACACTCCTGGCAAGTGAGGCTGCAGCCTCACTTAGGTTTTCTTCAGTTATAAAACATTGGTTATTTTCCTTACCCAAATCTGAATTACAGCCAGGGCAGATCCAGTGAAATTGTTCAGCCCAGGCAACCCGAATGTGTCTGAATAAAAATAATTTATTCTTAAATAATAATCTCTGCACAGCTCAGCCCTGGAGAGCCCTTCTGGGAAGGGAGAGTTCTGTCTGAGGCTTGCAGAGGGGTTAATAATGTTAATAATAAATAATACACCATGGGATAGTGCATACCAAGATAGTGCAGCTGTGATTAGACATTGCTTTCAGAGGGATTCAGCTCAGGATTTCTGATGGAGTCTTGCAAGGATGGAAACCACATTAACCAAGTTCTTGGGCTTTAACAGCACCAGGTTTCCTTTTGCCAGTGGTTGTGGAGCGTGGACAGAACAAAATCCTCCTGTCTGATGGAGCCATCCAAAGGGACTGTATAATCATGGCATTGGGGTTCAGACAGGTTGTGAGTGCAGCTTCAGCGTTTGCTGGCAGCTGCCTGTGCACAGGAAGGTCGCTCCTGCCCCTGCAGTTGCTCATTTGTATTTTTTGTGTGTATTCTGCAGCTTCCCTTCACCGCAGCTAAAGCTGCTCTTTAACCCCTGAGTGACCTGTCTGGCCCTGCCGGTGAAAGGAGCCTGATTTTTTGGGGATCAGAAGTGGTTTTCAGAGCTTTGGCTGGGACCTGGAACACCACAGGGTTCTAAGTCCTCTGACAGCCACAGATAATCTTAATAATAGTAATAACAGGTATTTATAAATCATGAGCTCATCTTGCACAGAGAAACCCAGCTGAGGGATTTGAACTAAATCTTGCTTTTCTTTCATATTGGAGCATAATTCCATATTCAGAGCAGTTCAAGACCTTTCATTGCATTCATTTGGAACACCAAGTGTCACATCTGCACATGAACCCGAATCGCTTTAAATGCTCAGGATGAGGACTCATTTCCCTGATGTCAGGGCTGGGCAGGGAGCAGAACCACTTCTCCTTTTGCTCCGAAGTGTTGATTGGGAGTGAAGAGGACACTCAGCAACTTCTGGGGGTATGAACTCGGGAAGGTTCTGCCCAGGAAACAGCTCAGGTCTGAATGAAGCAATCACAGGTTGTTTGAATTGCAAAGGGCATCAGCGCCTATCCAGCCTGTCCGGAGCTGATGTCGGCCTGGAAACACAACGCTCCCCATTGATTTCTCGGGGATGTTGGCTGTGCCTCTCCACCAGCATAAAGGAGACACTGGGCCCAGGGCTCAGCACTGTGGGCCTTGAGCAGCAGCTTTGCTTCACAAATCCTGCTGGAAGAGGCACTTGGCTTTCCACCCCAGAAGCTGGTCAGTACACAAAACCAAACACAGAGAAAAAATGAAAAGCTTCTTCAAAATGATGTTCTCATAACTTGGCATCTGCCAAAATCTTTTTTAATTCATCTGCTTTGGTGGAGCCGTTTATATATTTTTTTTCCTGTGGTGACTTCTCTGTTTCCTAATGAAACAATTTCTAAAGAATTCACACACCTGCATTGTTGTGAGGTGAGTTCTTGTAGATAATTTAAAGCACCAGTTTGAGATTCCAGGATAATACACACATTATCTGGCAATGACCCTAGGGACTAGGAAAATCCAAGTTAATTCATCCGCAGTTTATGATCTTAACGGAGTTTTTCTGTTTGGTTTTCCAAGGCTTTTGCCGAATGATTGAAATCTCCAGTATGGAAATAGCTTTCCCTGGAATTTCACTCTTTACTTTCCATCTCTTCCAGCAAAACGCCTGCAGCCCTACAGCTACAACCCTCACCTTGGGCCATTCCTTTCTTCACCATTTAAATCAGGGCTCATCAGGAGCCTTTGATGTGCTAATGCTCAGCGCAGTGTGGGCTCGGTCTGCCACAGGCTGGGCAGACCGAGCAGCTCAGCCTGTGGCTGGCAGCACGGGTTTTGTACCTGCTCTGTGGTTTAGGGGTTGTGTTGTGTCTTGGGAATCCTTTCTTGGAGCCAGGCTCAGGACAGGCTGTGTCTTGTCCAGGAAAACAGCTCAGAAGTACCTGTGGAGACTGGAGCGGGGATGGGGCTGTGCAGGCTGGTGGCAGTGCCTCTGTCCCTCCCGATTCCCTCTGTCCCTCCCGTGTCGCGGGCGGTTTTGGGGTGGAGCTGCCCTCCAGGGGAAGGGATGGATGGCAGCTCCTCTGCTTGCAAGGCCGCCAGTGCTGGGCCGATGCCCTGCACCACCCCAGAGGCAGCTCTGCCCGCTACTGCAGCACTCACAGGTCGGTGCAGGGCTGCTAAAGCCCATAGGATGTGCCTGAAGCACTGAGACAGATGAACTTCTTACATGGCATCCACCTTTATTTTTGATAGCCAGGTGCTATCTGTGTCCCTTTGCAGCAGAGACATTCCCACTTCAGTGCTTGTTCCTTAACTCCGTGGGCTTAGAGAGGAAAAATTGCTGAGGTTGCAGAGGAGTGTCTGAGCTGGCAAATCTGGCTGTGGGACCAGCAAGAACATCCCAGCTCTCACTGGCACGGGAGCTTTTCTTTGTGCTCAGAGCCTCGCCCCGCGGGCTGCCCGGGGCCCTGGCTGGCTGTGTGTGCAGGGATGTGTTCGTGGGGCTCCTCTCCAGCCCTTTGTGGCTGGGCCAAGAGCACTGGAGGTGTGAAGGCAGAGCTCGCTCGGGAAGTCCTCGGAGCGGCCGGAGCCTGTTCAGGAGAGATCACAGGAGCTGCAGGAAGAGCTCGCCCTCCGAAGCGGCAGCTCGGCTCCCCCGGGACGGCAGCGACAGAAGGAACGGCACGTACGAGGCTGGCGGGCTCTGCCAAGGCGCGGGGACAGCGGCGGTGGCCGCTCCAGGGTGCTGCTCGCAGCGCTGCGCCACTCGCGCTGGGATCCCTTTCAATCGCCTTCCCTCGAACAATGCAGCCGCGGCAGCTCTGGCACTTGAAAGCAGCAGATTGGGGCTGCTGCTGCTCCCTACGTGAGTGTTGGGAGGCGAATCCCTGGAGGGAAGTGGAATCCAGGAAAATAATAGTGGTGGTGATTCATCTGTGTCTGACATCTGAGCATCCAGCAGGGCTCCGGAGCTGCCGTGGTGCTCTTGCACTCCAGTTCTTGAGTGGATTCATCACCCATCAGCCTGCCGCCTCTGGGCTGTGTTTACCTCGATGGTTCTGTAATTTCCTTGCTCCTTTAGGGATTCCAGAAGAGAAATTTGCCCCCGGGATCCCCCGAGCCCCGGGAGCTGCAGGATTTGCAGTGCTCAGGTCTCTGCTCCGCGTTCAGTGGGTGTTTCATGGGAGGGTGTGCCATGCCAGGTGTTTTAAGAGGGCTCACAGAGCACAGCTGGAGGGCAGCAGCTGGGAATGGGCTCGTCCTGTTCTTCCTGCCAGCAGGATTTGACCACGTTTGGTACCACAGAGCTGAGCACACTTGTCCTTGTCCTTGCAGGAGTTGTGTTGGGAGTAAGCTCAGGTGCACCAGTTACTGCCAGAATAAACCACTGGACCTTGGCACAGGTTCTGCTGCTTTGGAGAGCCGTGAATCTCCCTGTAATGCAAAATCCACAATATTCTGTGCTTCACTACCTGCCTCACAGAGACCTTGCCCAAGCAACCTATTCATCAGAACCTGAAATAATGGTTTCTGTGTTCATGTCTGGCTTGATAAACCACAATTTCCCTGGGCTCAGCCTGTAATAAGTGCTACCATGATCACAAAAGCAGATCTTTCTCTAATAAAATGTATCCACTGCAGAAAGTTAATTCTGGTTTTACTGAGGTGCTGTAAAGCAGCAGAAGGTGGCTGTTGGCACATGTTCCTGCACTAGAAAAACAACGTGTGTAAAAACCCTGATGTAAATCCAGCCCTTTGGAGGGAAAAGTGCTTTTCCATGATAGTTTACATAATTATAACAGGCTCAGCAGAGGGAAGCTGCACCATCCCAAAATAATAAATAAACCCAACCAGTGTGGACAAGTTCAGGATCCAGCCAGTGCTGATGGAGCAGCCAGACTGTGAACCTTGAGCTCACCTCAAACTCTGCTGCTCCTTTCAGGGCACTTCCAGGTAAACACTGAGGTTGGAATCCTGGGATTTCAGAGCTTCCCTGTTAATGCCATCGTGGAATTGTTTCTGCTCTGTGCCAGCAGAGTGCCTGGAATCCACAGTGGTGCTGGGAGTGCAAAGGGCAGTGATGCTCCTGAGTGCAGATCCCTCTCTGTGTCCCCATCAGATTGAAGGTACCCCTGGCACAGCTTTCTTTCAGCATCCTGAGAGTCCAGCTTGATAAAAATTACTTTGTTCAATATAAATTAAGATTCCCCCTTTGTATCTGTCTGACCCAAAGCATTGCTGGTCAACAGGAGTGTTTCCATTTGCACTACACTCAAAGGAATTATTTCAATCCTATTTTTCCCATAAGTTTTTTTGCTCTGATTTAACTCTGGATCCTCAGAAAGCATTCCCTTCCACAGGATTTAGTTTACAACTTCGTTTAAAAAAATAAATCAATGGCAATTTCTTTTACTTTCTGTTTGCTACAGGAAGGTTTATTTTCTTCAATTGTTTGGATTTTTTTCCACTTTCTACTTTGGACTATCCAGTGCTGTTGGATGCTTCAGCAGTGGTGTGAAGTTCAATCTCTGTTCTGTGTTTTGGTAGTGAACACAATCTCAAGCATGAAACCTGCAATGAAAAGGTAACCAATTATTAAATTATCTTCATCTTCCCTGCTGGTTTAAGATCCACCAGAACAGACAACCCCTCCAGGTATAATTTTTTTTTAAGCTCCTTAGACCAAAACTCAACCACTTCAGCCCTGTGAGTAACAGCATCTGCTAATCCGTGGTATTTAGCCATTTCTTACATCAGGAAATGCCCCGCTGTGCTGTAACCATCCAGAGTCCGAGCACTGCCAGGATTTTGTGAATTCTCTAACTTTGGGTCAGCGCTCTGCTGGTGGCGATTTTCTTATTTTTGGTGCTGCGACTCCGGTGTCCCGGAGCAGCAGCAGCAGCATCATCCCAGTTTGGGGACAGCGAAGGCAGCTTTTTATTCCGAATAGTGCAGAGCAGTGCCCAAAATCTCCGGGGACCGCACACGCCGAGGCTGGGGGAGCCGTCCCGGGGCCGGGGTGCGGAGCGGGGCCGGGGTGCGGGGGCCGCCGCCGCCCCGCCGAGCACCGCCCGCCTTCCGCAAGGCGCCGCGGGATCCCCTTCTCGACCGCCGAATTAAAGGAAAAAAATCCAGTCAAAAAATCTTGGGTTTAAACTTTTTTACTTTCTGGCTGCTCTCCCCCCCTCTCCCCCTCTTCCCCCCCCCCCCCCCCCCCCCCCCCCCCCCCCCCCCCTCCGCCCCTCTCCTCCCAACCTCCTCCCGAAGCGGCGGGGCGGGAAGGAGCGTCTCCGGTCTGCAACACCAAAGCATGGCGGAGGCTGGCGATGAGAACCGTCCTCCCCAAAGCATCCAGCGCCTCTGACAAGCCCGGAGCCAGAGGGGGTGGGGGTGGGAAAGGGCGGGAGGGGGGAGAGCATGGGAGGGAGGGGGCAGCCAGTCCTTCCCCCTGCACTTGTCAGATGCAGATGGGACTGGCAAAGTTTGTTTGAATAAAAAAAAAAAAAAAAGAAAGAAAAAAAAAAGAGGCTAAAAAAAAAAAGGGGGAAGAGCAGGAGGAGGGGGAGGAAAAAAAAAAAAAAGATCTTAGAAATCCAAAAAGGCTCATCTGGGAAGGAGAGAGAGGAGATCGAGAGGAAGCGGGATGCAACTCAACCTGACGCTGATCTGCTTCGTCTTCGGGGGGTTCCTGCCCGACGCCGCGGCCCGGCGGGAGCAGATGGACACGGGGCAGTGCGACCTGCCCCGCTCGGTGAGCCGGGCCGGGCCGGGCCGGGGGCGCGCCGGCCCGCCGGGGATG
>VZUI01043238.1:0-16138 GCA_013401135.1 Cettia cetti
GGGGGAGAAGGGGTGGGGGGGGGGAGAAATACTTACTTCCCTCCATCTTATGCATTTCAACAGATAGATAAATGGGTTTGAAGTTTAACCCCACTCAAAGGGGTGTATGTATCTGAAACACCTAAATCATGACTGAATTGGAAACTTGTTTTCTAGCTCTAAAATGAAATAATATGTCTTAATTGATTGTGTAGAAGACAATTGGAAAAATTGTATTTTTAAATTCATTTTACTTTCCTTTTAGTTACATGTCACTTCTCTTTCCCTTTATCAACCTTGGTTTGTTTGTTTGTTTTTCCTTTGTGGAACTGTAAAATTCAGAAATAATTCTTGTCACAACTACTGTTAAAATCAATATGCCTTCATACAATATTTTGGACAGTTGGAGTACTGCTGATATACCCATACATTTCAGTTTCAATAGGGCACCGTGGCTGTTGTTTCTCCTAAAAGGAGCCTAACCACATCATTAGGAAATTTATCATAAAATTACTTTTAATTGTTTGGCAGTGCTCCAAATTGTCACATCACTCACACAACACACATCCTTAGCACATTCTTGCTTAGCACTGAAATGAAACCTCACAATTTTCAACATTTCCCTGCAGGGCTGCACCACATTAGTCCTACGTGCAGCAGATGGACTGTTAATATTTGATGCATGGCTGGATGCAGGCAGGCTTTAACCAGGGAATTTCTTCCCTCCAGGTATTTCATAACTCCAGTAGGGAAATACTTTCGTCTAAAATCTCTCCCCCTCTGTCACAGAGCACATACAGCCTCTGTGCAGCCACTCATGCACCCACACTCCCTGAGCCCTGGGTTTATCACCCTCAACCCCTTCTGTGTTACTGCTACTATCAACAATTCTATGCAATACAGATTATCTATTTCTGCATGAGGGGTTAATCAAACCCTGAAGAAAATTATTCAGATTATGCTTTTATGAGGAAGTGTTGAAACTTCTTGACATGTTCAAACAGCTGAAATATTTAACCCAAATCACTCCTTCCCATGAGCACATGCAGTTTCAATGGTTTATCAAAAAAAATCCAAATGAACAAGGAAAGCACTGAAAATTTGCTGAGAAAACTCTAGCTCTGGACCCAAACACAGACTTTAGTGAAAGAATCAGTGAATGAGGCCTCACACTGCAGTTCCTTGGAGGTCTGACTGGCACTTCTAGAGCAAGAATCAGGAAAGATGAAGGAGGAAGTTCTTTTCTTATAATTATCTTTCAGGCTGACACATTATATATTTGGGTGTTTTGATATTTGTATGAATATCAATAATTCATACATCTTCTTTTAAATATATCTCAGGTGAGTGCCCTCATTTTTTTTTTTTCTGGTACAAAGTTTGCATCCTTGGGGATCAAAGTGGGAACTCTTAAGGCAGCAGTTTTCATCTGCACATGACAGTTACTTTTGTTGTATCCCAGTGTACGCATTTCAAGCTTAAATTGATTGAAAGAATGGACAATGAGTTGGCTTGAAAGGGAAGCACCCTCTTGCAGATCAATCTGTGGCACAAGACCACACCATTATTACCCACCTGTCACATGTGGCAGCTTCTCCTTGGAGCACTCTCACTGTGGAAAAAATAGCAGCTGAGCCAGCTCTGGCAACTTCCACTGGCTGCTTGAGATCAACCAAAACTGTGGCTGAAAGAGGTTAATGAGGATTTTTATAAAGCCTGTCTTTAACCAAGCTATCTGAGCACAACTTTCTGACTGCTCAGACACGCACAGATGAGGGTATCTGTCCGAGGGGTACTGCACATAAGTGTTTGAGAATAAGCTTCAAAATCACTTTCAAATTCTTTTTTCTCACTGTATTTAGCCTCTGAAGGGCATCTGCTCAGCATGGCACAACCTTGGCAGAGCCCTTTCCTGTAGAAGCTGTGTGATTCAGCCAAATCTTTTTCATCAGTACCCTCATACCACAGTCGGAAACAGCATGAGCCAGCAAAAGCAGGTGTCTGTCAACATGCATCCAGGGTTTTGCCAGGATCACTAAAAGGGTTTTAGGCTGCAGGGCTTCTTCTATACCTCTCACTGATGTGGCTTTGTGGTTTTGTTTTCAGACCTCTCTGTAGCGGCCATGCAGGTGCTGACGGATTGGGCTGTGGGTCTTGGCAGAGAAAGACTACAGGATCTTCCTACCCACCCCCAGGGTTACCCACAGGATCCCTCTTCCAGCTTGTGCCTCAGCTGTTCCTACAGCAGCTGGTGAGCTTCTATATGGTTTGCAGCACAGCCTGCACAGAAAACTCTCAATCAGTTCTGTGAATTATGATGATTTAACAGTTGTGGCATGAAATGGCTGAACTTTCTTTACTGTAAGTATGGAGGGGAGTCAGTCTCCTTCAAAAGACGGACAAGACCACCAATTTTCAGAGTAAGCATCTGGGATGTAGATACTTAATTCATATGGTCACATTTGAACTTTTAACCTGCATACCCACGTCTCTTCCCAGTAGAGAGAATGGATTTCGATAGAGCTAAAAACCAGCTTGTGTAAGAGAAGCAACCGATTGATTTTTGTGCATTTGCCTGCTTAAATACAAAGGATTTCTGATAAATGTTTGAAATCAATGTACCAGCAAGAGCCCAGCAGCCTTTGTACCAATGCAGCTGTGAAGCCCTGAGACAGCATGGAAGCAGGCTGACCTCTCCCTCCTTTTGAGCTGGTCCTTGGATGTGCAGCAGCTGCCCTGGTGCTATTCAGCTCTGCACTGACATTTTTTCCAGCATGTATCAGTTCCATGAACAGAGAAACTCAGCAAAATGAGGGCAAGTGTAACCCATACTTAGCATTATCAATGCAGGGAGAAAAAAAAACACAGTAAAAATCAATATTTCAACACAGAGCAACACAAGTAGACAGCAGATCTATGGCTGTCATGTGGTTATCATACTGATTAGTCAAATAGCATGTCCACAGCACTAATACACCCTCAACTGAAAACATCAGGAGAGATCCAAAGCTTTAGCCTAGAATAAAGTCATACCTATTATGATAGACAGAACAAGGACAAGCTGCTACAGTCTCGTCTACATCTTAATCAAGCTCTGAATTAAACAGAAGGCTTTATCTTATTACTGTAGGCATCTATTCGTGATTTCAACAGAGAAGGGAAAGCCACAGAGAGATTTTCAATAACATTTCTCTTGCTCCTCAAGAGCAAAAGTACTTCCAGCAACATCGAGGCTTTTATCCAGGTTGTGTTTGCTGTGCACATTTTCCAAACAAATGGGCTTGGAAGCCAGCAGAATCTGGGTCAGCTGAGATGCTGTTATCCTTGAAGTGGCTTGTTTGTGCAAATTGTAAAATCTGCATTCTCCAACGTCAGCCACGTTTTCTCATTTATACGCTCTTATTTTTATTTCCTTTTTTTTTGTTTGTTTTTTAAACAACATTTATTTCTGCCTTCCTCTGGAGGTTTCTTAAGAGGGAGACAAAAGTATTTTACTCTTCAAAAGAAATACTTTGGAAAATTCAATAGTGCTTCATGTCTCTTGCCAAGCAAAGTAATTACCCAAGCTACAGCAAATATTTAAAGAAAAAAAAATATTTTTTCTTATTGCCACCTTCGTTGATGATAATAAAAGAGTGAGATGATATTAAGGAGCTTGAAATATCTATGGAGTAATTGAAAAATGATTTAGCACACAAGTGTCTTCCCACAGGATATCTCTTTTATTTAAGGAAAAACTTTCATTTTGGAGGAAAGGTTTTTAGGAATAATTATAGATTAAACGTGTTTTATTATTTTTATCTTGTTATCTAAAAAAACCCACCCTAAAATAGGCTGGTGGAATTGATGGAATGTCTTGGTTGTCTTTGTTAAGGGTAATTCCCAAGGAATAGAAATACCTTTGATGTGTCACACTTTTAATTACTTCTCTAAAAAAAGAAATTCTTGGACAACAGCAGAAATTTGTCCATCTTTCGGAAAGTGAGAACACAAACTGATCATACTAAGGATAGTTTTGTGTATTTTTTTATTCTTTGAAAAGATATTGTCTATTCCCCCTCAAAGAATACCCCTTTGCTGGATAACCATGTAATGAAAGTTATATTTCTAATTCCCTCAAGGCATTATATCAGAAAAAACCCTAAATCCAGAGCATTCCCTGGCCCATTGCTGCATTTCCAGACCAGTGCCTGTCTCTGAGTTGCCAGTGACTTTATTACCCACTGTACTCTCAAAGACCAACCTTAAATCCTGGCCTCGTCTTCACAGGAGAAGGCTGAGACCTGCTGCAAGGGTCAGTGGAACAGATGGAGGCAGGAAAGGCTGGATGTCACTCCCTGTCCTACAGCTGTCTCCATAGGTGAAAGTCATTGTACAGCCATTTCTGCTGGAGTCCCTTCAATCATCTTAAAGCCTCGAAGATACATAAATTTCATTCAAGTAAAGTCCTCAAGTGAGGGAAACAACATATAGATGTTGCCACAGCCATTTTTCTCCCTACCTCACTGTTTTTCCAGGTTCATGAGGAGGAATTCTACTAATTTGACCTGGCAGATTAGCTGGAGGGGAAAAGCAGAGGTGTGCTAGTCCTTTTTACAATTCATAGGGACTGTGGGAGTCCTCTGAACATCCACCTTCTCTTTTAACATCTTCATCAGTGCTTCACTTACCTCACTTAACATCCTCCCTAATTGGCATAGATGTTAAAACATTTTTTTAATTTTCATTTTTAATTTATTTCTTTTCCTCATTTTAGATCATTACTCCTAGTTTAACCACCTTAGTTATTTTTTCCCACTCTTTCATAATATTTCCTCTAAATATATTTTCTTTTTGGCTGTTATCATAACCCTTCATTGTGATTTTCTCCAAGCAGCATTAAAATTCCAATAGAAAAGGATAATCAGACACTGTCTGACTCAGTGTAATTTACTTCTACCTAAAAATGGCCTTATTTAATCTCTGGTAAAATGCACTTTATTATGTTCCAGTATGGAACTTCTAAAATGGAAAACATAATTTCCACAAGCAAGGGTTTGTGCTTTTTTAAACTTTTTGGTGTGCCAATTTAAAGATATTCAAGAAGTCCAGTTTGTGGCAGCACAGTTTTAAGTCTGAATGAAGGAAAGAGTGACAATTAATAAAAACAGATACATAATAGAGTTCTGCTCTTCGAGGAGCTACTGCCCATCAACTGAGCATCAGTACAGGGCTGTCCAAATCTATCAACAGGTGGGACCACTTGTGCAAACCTCAGCAAGGAGAGATCTGAATTTCAGGAGTCTCAGGCACAGTGAAGGTAGCACTGCCAGTTGAGGATGTATGTATTTACCAAAGCTATCAGGGACTTTGCTCCCTTCCAGTACATTTCTCTCTGACATTACCAAAACAGGTAAAACTTTTTAGTACTTATGTCCCAGTATTCAGAAGCTTTATGCATAGTGATAGGATAAGGGGGAACAGACTTAAACTTAAAAAAACCCCAGAGATTTAGATCACATGTAAGGAAGAATTTTTTACTGTGAGGGTGGTGAGGCACTGGCACAGGTTGCCCAGAGAAACTGTGGATTCCCCATCTCTGGTAATGTTCAAGGCCAGGTTGGAGGGCTTTGAGCAACCTGGTCTAGTGCACAGTGTCCTTTCCCATGGCAGAGTGATTGGAACTGCATGTTTTTTAAGATCCCTTCCAACCCAAACCATTCTATAGTTCTATAATCACATGGGTAAATAAATGAGCCTAAGTTTGGCCAAAAAGCTATCATTCATTTCAGTAAAATTGTTAAGTGTAGCTAAGCATTTTTATTTGCCTTTTCTTCAAGGCAATTTCTGGGGTTAGGGGCATATCACACAACAAAACAAATAACCCTGAATGGAGTTTGTTTTTCTCTGGAAATAAAATATTTTTTGTCTTTCTGCAAAATGCAGAACTATAAAATTGTGTCTCTCACTCCCTGTCTGGATATTTCTTGTCCAGAACAATTATAATTTTAAATTTGGACACAGAATACTTATAAGATTGTAATTATCAGTTAATTGGTTAATCAATTTTTTTTGCTGCTTTTCCTTTTTTTTTTCCTTTTCCAAACCTTCAGAAACTGATAAAAGCCTTTCATTATTGCTTGCTTTCCATCAACATTTTGATAAGGTTGTAGCAGATGAAAAATTCTTTAATTTTTCTTTTGCAGCAGCAAAATACAAAAGATGGGGAGCTCTGTCTTTTTTTCTGAGGGTGGAGCTGAGATTTGTAGGAAGGAATTTCTTGCCCATCGTCTCCATGGTCCCAATACACCATCTCACATCATATGCAAGCACTATCTTGCATTCAGGGTTTTCAAGAGTTGTTTATCTGTTCTCTTCCTCCGTAAAGGATTCAGCACATCAGGAAAAAATCAGTAGGAGTACTAAAAATCTCTGCTCTATTTCTTTTGCCAGCTCTATTTTTCTTCCCTGAAAGGCATGAGTGTCGCTGGGTGAGTGCACACAGCACTGACTGTTTGCCTGGTCCTTGGCCACATCCAGGCTGGGTGAAGGCACCATTCCACAGGACCAAAACCAAGGTGTGTAGGCACTCTGATGGGTATCAGTGGGAATGAGAGGGGGATCAGGACAGACACACCAGGTGGCTCCCAGGTGCCATTGGATTAATCTCTGTACAATCGATCACTAATTGCCAGGCTGTGTCATCCATCTTCCTCTTCTCACCCATGAGGGAAAATCATTCAGAGGAGACTTATTAAGGCCAAAGAAAATGCATGTTGACTCAAGGAGAGACAGCACAGAATAATTGCTCTGGACCTGCCATTTTAAATGCTTCTTCTTACTCTGTTTTCAATGTTCCTTCATTTGGGGAGAAGTTGTTATAAAGTGGTTGCATGTGACAGTAATTGGAACTGCGTATAGTGTTCATTAAGGCCTAAACAAGGATGAAGAGGACAATCATCAGGACATCCATAATTGATGGTGGAGCATTAAGTATTATAAAGCAATTCTAATTAGGAAACATCCCAGGTCTTCTATCAATCATCCTTCTCTCATTCACCTTTTCTGTTTTGATCCCCACACACATTACTTACACAGCCTGAAGCAGGTCCCTTGCTGCCTCTGCTGTGCAGTCCTGAGGGTGGTAATTGGGAATAAGCCCCACAAGGAAAGAAACCACAGCACTTAGATGCAGCACAGACTGCAGTACCACATATCTTGGTTTTGCAGGGCTCACGACACACATTCATCATTTGAATAACTAATGTGTGTGGTTCTGCTACATTTGCCCATTAATGAGTGGGAGAAATGCATTTCAAAAGCAACGTTTTCCAATTATATCTCAGGTTACTGTTGGGAATAGGGTTTTAGCTGGCTTTTGAGGTATGACCTTTGTGTGTGTTGGTGTGCATATGGATAAGCAGACTTGCAAGAAATTCAGAAATTCCCCATTCCCCTTTGCTACAAAATTTAAAAAAAAAAAAAAAAATCAGTTTTGTGGGGAAGGAAAGTGATGAAAAGGGAATTTTTATTATTTTTTTTTCCACTATGAAAGCAAAATAGTTTATACTTAAAGCTTTTTAAATCAAAATACAAAAGTCCATATTAATAAAATGGAAAGAAAGTATTTCTTATTTTCATAATCAATGTTTTATTATCACTTTATTGACAACTTTTAGATATTTCTAAGAAACAACCCTAAAGCAAGCAGGCATAATAAAAAAAAATTAATAGCTTTGATGAAGTTTTTCTGTCTAGCTGTGCTTTTGTCATTCTCTGCTAGTAAGCAAATAGAGCTGCCTGAGAAACAATACAAGCTTTGAGAAAAGGCCTGAGAGCTGCCCGGGACTTCAGAGTGACTCCTGAAAAGTCATCGAGCATCACAGGAGATCCAGAGCCTGCTGAAGGACATGAAATGCTTCCCCAATAATTGAACCTGGCTTTGATCATAAGGCAGTGCTAAACAAGGCATAAAATTAAATAACAATATTAAAAAAAAAAAATTAAAGCCAGATTTGTCGAAGTAGTCAGCCTTAAATAGTTTCCATAATCCAACATTAAATAATTCACACTGTCATGCTGAAGTGCCATTATAAAATAAGACCTAACAAATAAAGATTTTCTATGATGTTTGCAAAAAAAAAAAAAAAAGTTTGGTGTTACTGTAATCAAAATTAAAATATGTCTTTCACAGTCATCTTAGCGACAGATTGAACTGGCTGGTTGGAAGTGTGATTACTGATTTCCTGACTCATCCCTGTGCTTCCAGATGGACTCTTTCCTAAGAAACTTACATGATATACTGTGGATGTGCTATGACCCATGGCAAAAGGTGAGGACAATCCAGGTTTTTGTTAATAAATCCCTTGGGGTGGATTAGAGTCAAACAACATTGAATGATCAATTTTTGTACATATTATACACATAGGGTTTATTGTAGAATGAATTGGTTGCACAGGCAAAAAGGTATGTAGCTGTTTTAGTTGCTGTTATCCATAGCAGCATAACAATATGAAAGTATTAAAAAATCATTAAGAAAAATATGAGAAAGGGAAGAAAAGGATAAGAGTAGAGAGATCTCACCATGCACAGACCTTGCAATGAGATTTGGCTGTTGCAACAAAGAGTCACTACTTGCCTTCCCTTATCTTTTTCAACACCCAGCTGTACCCTCAGGTGGGATGTGCTCATTCTCTGCACTAGGCAGTTACTTGCAGCTGGCCCCTTAAATTTTTGAGCCATGAGCATCCCAGTCTCTCCTCCAGTATGGCTTGTGGATACATTCTTCTCCTCAGACCTGGACAATTAGACAATAGCATCCCCTTTATCCTGTCTCAAGTTCCTATTGCAGTCCAAATTCCTGTTTGAAGAGTGGTGGACTTCCCTGGTCACAAAGGAACAGTTGCTTCTTTGCAGATTGCTACAGGGGGCAAAAGTCCTCCCATGATTTTAGAAATGTCTAAGCCATTAACCATTTCAGTCTCTCACAGGATGCCACTGGATTTCACATGTACCACTGGACAACAGCTGAGTCTGCATCCCAGAATGGGACCATGAGGTATCCATATGCATAGGAGCATCACCTATGAAGCTCCACTGTGCTAGGGGAGCTAGAATTTTATTTTGTAACTAATTAAGATGAAACCATCACAATTCCATTCAAAAAATGCAAACACACTGTTTTGACTTTTCCAAAATCAAAAACTCATGAAAAAGAGGCAAATGAAGTTTTTAAACAGACAGTAGTGAAAAAAAGTATTTTCTTGTTGAAAAGAAGATTAAAATTGATGTGGGTTCAATATTGTATTTTATTATTATTATTACTTTATTTGTGATAATGGTCATAGAACATGGGACTGGAATGAAATTCCATGTAGTGTGGTGGCTTGCTCTTTTAGTCACTACAAGAGATGATCCCTGTACTTCAAATCCTCAGCCATCCCAGTTAGTTTCTCTTACTACTCTTAGAAGTGTTTTAATACACTAAAACCCATTATGTTTCCTCTGAAAGAAGGAGACCCTCTAGGATTGTCTACATGAATCATGAAAACTCTTGAATTTGGTGGTACATGGGGCTAAGGTAGATAAGATTTTTGCCCAACGACCTCTAGGTCTAAACTGAAGAAGCAGGATTTCTTCTCTTCACAGCTCAAGCCACTGCCAATACAGTGATGGAAACTGAGATTGTAACCTGGACTTTATTATCTGAGGCTGATAGCTTAACCCTTTTGGCATTGCATCTCTTCACTGAAGGATTCTATTTCTATTCTATTTCCCTTAAAGAATGAGAAATTGAAACCTTTTTAGTGTTCTGGGAACCTTTACTGAGTATATATGGATTTCATTACTCTGATTGTGCTGTAGAGAGATAGCTGATGATACCTTCCTTCCCCTAACATGCAATGGCATTCTTGTGTTAGTATGGGAAACTATAATCCTGGCAGTG
Source organism: Cettia cetti (assembly GCA_013401135.1). Lineage (NCBI taxonomy): Eukaryota > Metazoa > Chordata > Aves > Passeriformes > Sylviidae > Cettia > Cettia cetti. Next base: position 9,905 of record VZUI01043238.1, read on the forward strand.
CGGAAATGTTTGATGAGTCATCAGGGTCCAGTAATGCATTTTCCAGTTGTCTCTCTTGCTGTCTTTCTGTTTTATTTTCATCATCTAAAGGAAGGGGAATGAAGCTTTAAGAGTACTGTGTATGACATACTTTGCTTAGAAGAGCTTACAGAGAAATATAAAGTCTCTAAACGGAGTGATGCTTCTATCCTGCCCCAGGCTGCCCTGCAGAAAGGGGGTAAACAGTTAAGCATGGAGACTGCTTTTATTCCAAACTGCAGCTGGGCAGCAGTGCTGTCTCATGGTCTGTTTTCAGGCAAGCTTGGAAACAACTGAATAATCAAAACTAATCACTGTGGATACTGGTTCGGTTAACTACCCGTGTGCTCTGCACGCACCTGCCTCTGTCCCCTTCTGTGGGCAGGGGACCATGTTCCATGGCTGTGGGGTAATTGTGGCTGTGATGTAACTTCCCCATATCTGAAGGCAGACAACAGCCCATGATAAAAGCTGTAGGTAGACCAAAGGCCTGATTAGAGATTTCCTAAAATGCCATACATGAGCAGACCATTGGGTGTTTCATAGCTGCTGATGGATCTGCTCTTTCTGATTTAGATTAATTGTCTGATGCTGTGCAGTGGTACATCTTGTGGGTATCTTTATTGTGCAGCAGAGAAATTTGTTATTTCTTGGCCCCATCTCTGTGTGCTACTTTCTCAATGAGAGGACAGAAAATTGCTTCTCTTCACTTTCTAGGATGGAAGAAATTCCAGAATTGGCAACAATGGAGATCAGGGAGTGAGAGACCTAGGAAACTGCTGCTGCATCTATACCAGGTCAAGTGATCCTCACATAAAATTACATTTTAAACACTCCTTATTTCCAAATGCTTTGAGAAAAGTTGAACTAAAACTCAGTAGCACAAGGTTGGAAACAAGTTTTGAGTCTCAAGATAACTGTCTATGAAATGGTGGCTTACAGGGCTGTGCTGCATTACTAATGGGAGTAAAGTGTTCTAGGATGTTTATGAGACCATATCCATTCAGGAGATATTCTGTAAATGTCATGTTTCCCCTACTGAAGGGGATCTTCTCTAATCAAAACAGCTTCCAGTCTAAACAGAAGCTGGGGTGGGGGAGCCAGAGGAAGTCATATATGAACAAGAATTAAACACAAAAAGAATAATTAAACATACACATCCTCAGTCACTAAGGTGAGGAGCTCTGGTGTCAGCACAAGTGTTCTAAAGTGCTCTAGCATGGTGGATGGGGGGTATCCCAAACCAGGGGGACCTCACTGGGAGCCAAGAGCTGCCAGGAGCCTGTAGCTGACAGGACAGTGACAGATAGGACCTGGACAGGAACAGAATTGATGGCGGCCAAGGCTCCTGCTCCTATAAAAGAAGCTGCTGGGGAGCAGAGGTAACCTGGAGCACTTCCATCAGGATGGATAAACAGGCCATGGCAGATCATGCAGGAAGGGCACTATAGCCATGACAGTTCAACCAGGGAGCCATGGCACCCACTCAGCAGAAATGGTTGGACTTGACAAACTCAGGAGTCTTTCCTGGTCTAAAAGATGCTAAGATTCTGTAATTAATGCCTTTCATAGTAAAAAAAAAAAAAAAAAAAAAAAAAAAAAAAAAAAAAAAAAAAAAAAAAAAAAAAAAAAAAAAAAAGTTTTGATTGGTTTTACATTATGTAGGCTCAATTTACTTAGTATTTTTTTTTTCTTAAGGTAACTTCATGGAGAAATAGGAATTATTGTTATACACTTTCAATTTGTTATAATCATTGAGCTTACTGAGTCTCAACAATAGAATTTGCAAATCAGCCTCTAACTTACACAGTGGTGAACTTGGATGTGGGAGGAAAAATGACACCTGGTTATTTATATTTAACACATTTTCTGCTTTTTCACTGATCTGCAAAGGATTTTAAAATGTTGGTCCATGGAGACATCATGTGGAAGATGGCAGATGAAGGAGGGGAAAAGTAGCTTGGTTGTTTGATGACACAGATGAATCAAATCTGAATTCAAAGCCAAAATTTACAATCAGGTTCTAACAGAGTTTATTAAAATTTCCTAAACTTATTTTCTGGGGGTTTTTTTTTGTTTGTTTGTTGGTTTTTTAATTGGGTTTTTTTTTAAACTGCATTCCTTCCATATCTTTAAGCACTTTGGTGTTTGGGAACTAACTTCTGACTAAAAGACCGGGCAGACTAGTGGCAAAGGTTCTAGACAAATGAAACAGCTTTTTTTTTCTTTTTTCTTTTTTCCTTTTTTCTTTTTTTCTTTTTTCCTTTTTTCTTTTTTTTCTTCTTTTATCTTTTTGGTTTTTTCTTTTTTCTTTTTTTTTTTCTTTTTTTCTTTTTTCTTTTTTTCTTTTTTCTTTTTTTCTATTTTTTTTTCTTTTTTCTTTTTTTTTCCTTTTAATTTAATGGGCACCCATGAGTAATTTTCTGTTTACCTAACTAGCTCATGTTTCTGGCTGCTAATTAGTTAATTTAGTATAACACCTAATTTTCCTTTCTGAAAGATAAATTATATTTCAGAGTCAGGGAAAGCAAAAGCATTTGAGCAGTGGAATAGGACCTGTTATTTTTAAAATACTATACTCAAGTCCACTTGAAGTTACCTCAAAACCAATTCTTGCACATTCCACTGCAATATCACTATGGACGAGAGGTGGGTTATATTTATGTATATGTAAAGATATCTTAATTTTGTTGACAAAAAATTATTTGACTTCCACTATTAGCCCACTGCTCATTTTGAGGATAGTAATTTCTGTGTGAGGACAGCTAACATAACTGCTTTTGAAAACACCACCTGAGTATTAGTTTAGTTATTTCAGGGAATATGAATTTTAAATACAAGATCCTTAGATTCTCTGACATTAGTTAAGTTTGGACATTCAAAGAATGCAACAAAACTGGTGAAGAGTAGAACAAGTCATATGGGGAGTGGGTGAGGGAGCTGAAGTTGTTTAGTGTTGAGGGAAGGAAGCTCAGGTGTGACCTTATCTCTCTCTACAGCTGCCTGAAAGGAGGGTGCAGCCAGGTCGGGGTCAGCCTCCTCTCCCAAGTAACAAGAAATAATACAATAGTAAATGGCCTCAAGTTGCTCCAGGAGAGGTTCAGGTAAGAAAAACTTGTTCACTGAAAGAGTAGTTAAACATTGGAATGGTCTGCATGGGGAAGTGGTTTAGTGGTCATCCCTGGAGGTATTTAAAAGATATGTGGATGTGACCTTAGAGGTTTTTCCAAATATTCTAATCTATAATACACATTGGGTTATCTTTTAATTCAAGTGAGAAATCTAAACTACCTAAACTCAATTTTCTTTGCTTTTCTGCATACTTTGTTTGCCTCTTGAAGGACAGAATACAGCATTTCAAGATCCACGTGGTATCAATTCATCACTTAGAATTTTTTTCATCATATTGGGTAATTGCAAAAATCTGAATAGCTTAATAGAATGAATTCTACTGAACTTGCCTCAATTTGACGTACACATGTCTGTGGACAACACTTCTGCATCTATATTTTTCATGAAATCACAAAGAAATGTGGGGTTTGTTTAGTCATCTGCTAAATTTTCTTTAATTTAAATAGTACAAGCTATTTTGCATTAAAATCATAAAGGGGAGGAAAAAATAATGAAGACATTCAAAAGGTCTGTTAAGATATGCACACTAAACTTCACCTCATGCTATTGGTCACAGCTTTGCTATTATGTATGCAAATAGCATTTAGTCAGTGCATAACAAGGTATTTTTGTGATCAGTTACTTCTTTGTCATAGTTCATTGTTTTTATCAGTTGCACAGTGCCATGAACAATGAACTAAACTTCACTGCAAGAAAAGCCAGTGTAGGCCAAATTACAGTGTTGCCCTTTCTCCACAGACACATTTTTCAGCTAATAAAACACAGTCACATTTAAAGACGAAAATTTTTAGAACAAAAATGAAGAAAGAAATTTCCTCTTCTTTCCTATTTATCACAGATTTTTCTTCAATAGAGAAAATTGATTAGGGGCTAAAATATATTGGGTTTGCATTGTCATCAAAACAATTGGAAGGTTTACCTTCAGGGCCTGCCAGAAGCCATTTTTATACTATAGTCTCTCCTTCATTGGGATATTGAATTTCATGAATAAAAAGTTTGGTACTTACAAGTTCTTAGTTTAGAAGCTCCCATCTTTCTCCCATATGATGCTTAGCATGTTTGGGGAGAATATTTGAAGCACCTATAGAGTGCTTCATTATTGAGTTTCAAGTTCCTTCTTATTTTGTTATTTATTGTGTGAACTACAAAATACCTCCAAGCAGGACAAGAATTGATTCTCAGGTGCACCAAGCCTTACCATTTATGACTGTGGCCTTGTAATTTCCTTTTCTTGAGTACCTCCTCTTATCTCTGTTTCTTATCTAGTCCAATCTTTGTTTGCCCATATTTTTGGAAGAGGATTTTAAGTCTGCACAGCACTTGAAAAAATATTTTGCAGATATGACTGAAGGAGATTCATCTAAACAAGCATTGCCGTGGAGACATCTGCATCCAATGAAGTCACTTGGACTACATTTGCATTTCCTAGAAATAAAATCCCTTGGATTTATAAACCGAGAATCTATGTTTTGTAATCAATTAAAATTGTAGTTAACTATGGTATTACACAGTGCAGACACTCTCTTGAAATGAACTCTGAGTTTCAGGGTCAACTAGTGCAGTTGATCTATCACAGGAGGTCCCTCTTATGCTTGGCTTTCTTATCCTGGATTTCTGTAGGTGTTACTACCCTTTAGTATCCACCAGATTCAATTCTGTGACTGAATTCTGATGACAGCCTAGGATGCCTTGTTTCATAGTGCACAGGGTGAGTCGGAGCACCTAAAGTGACATGTTGCCCTGGATTTACCCTGCAATATCTTTTTTTCTGTATTCCACCTACTTAGTCTAAGTAGTAACAATATTTTAGCAAAGCCTTTATTTTAAGCTGTTGTCTACCATGGCAACATTTTAATTATCTTAAAAATTCTCTGTGCCAGACTACTTTCTTTCTAAAGCTACACATTTCATATAATTAAAGTAAAAGAAAAAAAATTACCTATGCCTCTAAGCTTTTCCTGCATAAGACTGGACTTCTCACCTAAGGTCTGAAGATTCCCAGTGGGATTGAGTGTAAGACACATTAAGGAAGTTCAGAGAAATTTACTCTCTGGAGGAACCATTCTGACAATCACTAGTAGGTGAAGGAAGAGAATCCACCTCTCCTAACTTCAGAGACTAAAATAAGTTAGGAGCGTGGGTGCTTTCATGTCTTTCTGAATTCATCAAGAGATTGTTTATCCAGGAAATAGGAAATTTCCTAGGATAGCTGAGATTTTCATGGCTGACGAGACCTCTAAAAATGTATAACATCTTTCACTGAGATGAGGTCATAAATCAGGCAATTCTGTTCAGCACCTGAACTGGGGCAGCATAAATCTGGTCAAGGATGTAAGCATCATAAATACTTTAAAATTATTTAATCTTTGATTCAGCAAATTCAGACTTGACATATGGAGTTGCAAGGGAAACCTTAGTTCCCTTTAGAAAGTACACTTATCTCTGGAATGTTAAGTACCATGTTTTTTAGAAGGCTCCTCCTTCATTATTGCTCCCTGACTATGTTAATTTATAATTATAATAATGCAATTTTCCTATTAAAAGCTTTTTTGATAACAACAGTCGTACCAGATGCAGCTTTATCTCCTTTCTGCCTTGTGGAGCTTTCCTTTGTGCTCTAGCACCTTCTATAGATTGCAGATACATTCTTCTGTAGCCTGAATGTTAAGTATAAAAGCCTTAAAAACTGTTCTTCTCACTGGAATTTACATCAATTCCACAAACAGTTCTTTCCAGTTCACTCAAATTGATACTTCTTAAACACATTTTTTTTTTCCTTTTAAGGCTCTATTGTAAGATTCTCTCCTTGTTACTCAGCATCACAGTAAGGCTGATACCTTTCACAGGCCTTTCACAGCGTCTTTCTCCTGTGAAGTTTATTTGCTCCTGGAATGCTGTTCTTTCAATTTTGTCCAAACCAAACCTAAGCTGTATTAATTATTTCTGCCTCAAAATGAGTGAGGTCTGTAGCGGAATTTCTCAGGGAGCAGGGGCATAATCTGCTCCTGAGTGAGGTTGGTCAGCCCAGCCTGAGTTAATAGGCCAGGTAGTAGGCCTGAGGCCTTTTAGGTAGGCCCAGGGACA
>VZUI01043240.1:0-94034 GCA_013401135.1 Cettia cetti
GGCGGGGGGCACCGCCCGTCTCCCTCCGCCCCATACTACTTCGCCCCAGATGTCCCCGCCGCCGGAGGGGAAGGGGGACGGGCCGAGGCGGGGCCGGGGCGGGCGGGGCGGGGAGCGAGGGAGGCGCCGAGCAGGGAGAGCACCGGGCGGGCTGAGGCGGCCGCGGAGCGGGGTGGCCGCGGCCCTGGCACAGCGGCGCCCGGGGGCGGGAGCCCAGGGGCCGGGCGGAGGAAGAGGAGGGGCGCGGGCAGCGGCGAGAGGAGCCGTCTGGAGGAGCCGCCGCGCCGAGGCGGCGACGGAGGTGAGCGAGCGGCGGGAGGAGGCCCCTGCCCGGGTGGGGCTGACACCGGCCCCGGAGCTGGGGGGGTACCTGCCGGGCGCGGAGCGGGTGCCCGGGTCGCCGTGCGGAGCCGGGTGTGTGCGCGGCGGAGGGCTGCGGGCACGGGGCGTGTGGCGCCGCGCCGGGGAAGCGGAGGCAGAGGAAGGGCTGGGGCGCTCCCCGGCTGCTCGGGGGTTTTCCCGGAGGGAGGTGGTCGCGCTGCCGAGCGGCTCCCGAGCCGTGCCGGCGCGGCGGTGCCCGGGCTGGCGGGGCGCGGGGGCTGAAGCGCAGCCCGGGCTCCGGCGGGGACGCGGGGGTGCCGCGGAGGGCACGGGGCGGCGGCGCGGGGTGTCACGCCGTGACCCCGGGGCTGCCGGGCGCCGCTGCCGCGAACAAAGAAGCGGGCGGGGAGCAGCGCTGCCCTGCAACACAAACTCCCGAAAACGCCCGCAGCCGGCAGGAGGAAAAGGGGATGAGGAGAGGATTCCGTGATGAAGCCTCGCTGGGAGGAATGTTTCTAGGATGAAAGGATATAGTCAGTTCTCCTCGGGAGAAAATGCAAGACTTGCTGTGGTTTTGAGGCCACTGTCATACCTGCTCATTGTTTATTGTTGGGTTTTTTGCATGTGGCTAATCACACCTCGTAACAACAAATTTTCTGTAAAACGTCTCTCTTGATTAATTTAACAGTATTGGCAAAAATAAGGAATACGAGCCCTTGACTTAAGTCTTTGTTGTCTGCGTTTGCAGCTGACTGAATTATGACTTGCATGTAGGGTTAAAAGTGCTGTCTCCTTTATTTCAGAGCTCTAGGGGAAGATGTTGTCTCTTCTGACATCTTGCGATTGAGATACCTGAGAACAGGTTCAGTAAGAATCCAAGTTCCTGAAGAAGACACTACGAATGTATTGAAATAAGAGGCTGTAAACATTGTTTTTTTTCCCCCGTGTTGCCTGTACTGCATAAGAAACCGTAATGTGAAGCACTTCTTGGACACTCTCCCAGATGTATGAAGTCTGCAAAGCTCGCTGTCCAGACTGGCTGCTGTAGGCAGTGGTACTTGCCACGTTTGTGGTATGTATATAGTACTCTGAAGAGAAATCACTTTTTTTATGAAATTCCCAGAAGGAACATTTTATTATGGACAGCTTTTTCTGCATGTATATCCAGAGAGATTAATGCCTAGAGTTGAAAGGCATTTAGTATACACTGCAAAGTTGGCTTTCCCTCAGCTTTTCCAGATGTATTGTCTCCCCTGTATGCTGGGAACGCACATAACGGCCTGAACCACAGATGCAGCCATGGAGCTGCATGAACTTGTGAGCCGCACCAGAAGTCTTGCTGAGGGCTGGTCCCAGCCACCGCTGCACGATGTCAGCTGAACTGTGACTGTGCCATGCTGATCCCAGCACAGCGCACTGATGGAGTGACACCCTTCCTGCAGAGCAGAGGCTGCTGAGTTTTACGAGGAAGGGCGACTGGTTGCTGTCACCTCTGTCAAGTTCTGGGCACGAGATTGTCCTGTGCCGGATGAACGCGCGTCTCCCTGCTCCTGAGATGTTGAAGATGTGCCACGGCTTATGACACATCCAAGACAAGAAGCTTTGTAAAATGGCTCAAACCAGCTTGCTGCAGGGAAAGCACTTTTACTGTAGGGAGTGGGTTTTCCACAAGCTTCAGCACTGCCTCCAGGAGAAAGCGAGCTGCGGCGGCAGTGCTGCCAACAAACCATCTCTTGTAGCGAATCCTGGGAATAACACCGGTGTTGTCTCTGGGAAAGGAGCTGCCTGGGGTGTATTGTTGGTAGGAGGGCCTGGTAGTGGGAAGACGGCCCTCTGCACTGAGTTACTGTGGCCAAGCTCACCTGCAAACCTACAAAGAGGTTTACATCGCCAGGCCCTGGCCTTCCATTTCTGCAGGGCCCAGGACTCTGACACGCTCTGTGTTGGAGGCTTTATTAGAGGTTTAGTCACACAGATATGCCGCAGTGGACTGATCCAGGGATATGAGGACAAACTAAGAGATCCTGCTATTCAAAGTCTCTTGCAGCCCGGGGAATGTGAGAGGAACCCTGCTGAAGCATTTAAAAGGTAAAAACAAATTTAAAAAAACCTACTGAAAACAAGCCCAAAATAAAACAAACAAACAAAAAAATCCATTGTTTAGTTTTTCCTTCCAGTGAGCCTAAGTTAAAACGTTTAAAACGTTTGTTTCATGGCTTATTATCTCTGTCAGAGCGTGCAGAGTTACCATGGAAAAATCTAACTTTGTCATTATAGCTGACATAAATAAATATTTACTTTTAAAACAAAGTTTATTATTAATAGTGAATTTATTTACAATTGTATATTAGTAGCCTCAGATGTAACTGGGTGTTTTGGAAGGACTTGAAAGTAGTTGACTTCAGAGTGGAAAATATCTAGTCCAAGGTCTCCCATGTTCCATAAAGGTAGGGCAGTTGTCCTTTACAGACCTGAAACAGACCTTACAGGACCCTTGGAAAAGCTTCCAAAAACATGCTCTGTCTAAGAGGAAACTGGGCTAATGGATCTCTGGGTCTGATCCAGCACATCGGTTTTATGTTTGTCTAAAAATATGTGGTGGGAAAATGTCAATTAACTCTTTATGTTACTTCTCACAATATGCACTGATTGTGTCAAATCTTTATTGCTACTTCTTCTGCAAGTACTTCGAAGTGTTATGGGGATCAGAAATTCGTCAAGAAGGCTCACCCTGACCCTTAAGAAGTTTGTCAGCTATCTAAGCTGAATGGAAAAGAAATAGATGGTTTTTTATTAGTGTTCCCTAACAAGCCATAGTGTATGTCTCCTGTGTATGTCACTGATAATTCTGTTTCTGTGAGGATAAGGATATTTGAAAGGCTATATTGCATGTATATAGCAGTGTGTATCCGTAGATATACGTAGAACAATGTACAGTCTTGAGCACAGCCTGTGTCAGTGTGTGTCTATTGGTCTTTATTCCCTTGGGTCACAAGGAAGGAAAATTCATGAAGGATAAGGCTTGTCTTCATCAACAGAGCTTCAGTTGATTGTGTTGCCGGTATAAAACTTCTCTGGAATATTGGTTAAACTGAAAATTTTCTGGTACTGTGTAGTGGTGTAACTTTCTGTGGTACTTGAGGGTTTATTGTCTGTTTCCAGTATAAAAATTCCTCTCCTCTGTTTTTTCTTTTCTGACTACTAGGATTTCTAACTCTACTACTTGTGGAGACAAGTACTGAGGTTGAACTGTAGTGCTTGCTCCCATTGTCATGGTGGTGTAAAAGAGCCTTCTAGTTCTGATGGCTGTTATGTCCTTGCCTGCTGAATAAACAGGATGCATGTCTACATTGTTCTCAGTGTAGTGTCTTAAATAGTCTAAACCGAGACTAGTTCTGAATTTTTTGTTTGCTGCTAAGTGAATATGCAACTTCTAACAGCTATTAGGGTCCTAATTTCGGAGGTATTAAGCCCTCTTAAATTCTAATGAATAAAAACTGGGTGCAATTAAGTGTCTATAAATGGAATAGCAGACTGGCCTTCTAGCTTCAGGCAGTCTTCTAAAAATCACGAAAGTGGATTAATCTGGTGAGTAAGAGCCTGTTCATGTTTAAAAGTCTATTACAGGGAAATCTTACTAATTTAGTACAGACAAGTTCTCAGTAAGAGCTGGAATCCTTCCTCTGTTCTGAAAGTGTTTTCCTTACTGCACAGAACAGGAACTAGGTAAATGTCTTTAGACAAAAATGCAACCTAGAAATATAAAATATAAGAGATACTTGTTTAGACAGACTTTTATCTACATAGGGTTTAATGATGGGCTGTTTTGAGTGGTCAATATACAGGTTTCTTGGCTTTGTACTGGAAAAATAAAACAGGCACAACATCCAGGAATAATCTTTTCCTTCTCAAATTTTGCAACAGTGTTTGTGAACTCCCATTATTACATTAAAAATACTTATGGGGTAGTACAACAGCTTCAGTCAAGGAGATTTTTCTTTTCATCCTTCATGTATTCCCTTGCTCCCACTTATCCTGCCCTCCTGCTCTCAAAAGCAGCTGTGGTGTATGGTCTTCATTCTCCTGTTTCAGATTTAAGGGAGATGAGGTGTGGGAGACCAGGTGCTGTGCTGGGAGTGTAAGTTTTCAGCACCGTGGCAGGGGACCAGGAGGTGGCTGTTGACAGCGGCACCACGGGCTTGTTCTTCTGGGTGATACAATCTGTGTCTGCAGACAAGAGGCACTTGGCAACCCCCAGTCCCACCATCAGACACCTTAATTTATTTGTTTGAACCTTTGCTAGTGTATAGACCGTGCAAAGAATGTTTTAACAAAATCATAATTTAGGATGTTCCGTGGTTTCTAAGAGTTGCCACTGAGCTCTTCAGTCCTCTGCTCCAGTGTGTTTATGTCAAGTGAAAGTTGTTGTAATGTGAAGTGAGTTGTAGAGGAAGACTTACCAGTCAGATGATTGTATCTCTCATTGTGTAAAGGCACTGAAGAAGCACAAGTGCTTGTCTCAGTGCTCCATCGATTTTTGCCTTATTTTAGTTTATTCAGTAGAAGAGGAGAAAGATTTTTCTTTAAAGGCACTGTCAAATTTTTGCTCTGCTTTTCACAGCTGCTCCAGACCCAGCCATGTATGCATGGCCTAAAATGGAAAGACTTCTCTTCATAAGTGCTAAACAAGATGATACCACTCTATTTCTGTGCTAATTGTCCTGGAAATACTGAGAAAGAAAAACTACTCAGTGTCTTGTAGCATGCCAGTTTATAAACAATATAAAGTTTGTTAGTTAAAATAGTGACATGTTTTCCTGAAGGATGTTTCTTAAATAGATTTTCCACAGTCCTGACGCTCATAGTATACATGTGCAAGTGATGACCCTCAGAGCTAAGATGTTTCTCACGCTGTTTAAATGTCTCATCTTAAAAACTTTTTGCATTTATAAGCTTTAAATGCCCTAAAAATTATTTCAGGGGCAGGTCTTGAAGTTCAGAAGAACCGGAAGGGCTGAGTTATACAAATGTGTTTAGCATTTGGCATTAGTTGCTGCACTGACAGCTGAGAGAAAGAACAGCTACTTACAGCTCTTGTTTTATCAGGCACTCAGTGCTGGAGCAGAAAGCAGCTTAAAATGTGAGGGAGAGTGCTGAACCCTTGCACTCAGATTTTCAGTGAAAGTAAAGCTGAAGGGAAGGAAAAGATGTTACAAATACCAGAAGTTAAGAAATGAGGTGATAAACAAAGAATTTAATTCAAAAGGTCTATTAGGCTCTTCTTCCCTATCAGTACAGAAAAGCTAAATTCTGAATAACCCAAATTTTGCAGTGCTATCTCTAGGGTTGTTTTGGTTTTGCTGCAGCAAGTTTATGCTTCCAGTGATTTGGTAGGAATACAGGCAGATACCACTTATCCAAGGCCATGAGGGCATAGAGGAACTGATATAAACCATGGATAATGCTGAAATTTGTGTAAACTAGGCTGTAGAAAGGCATTTCCCTTGTGTTCCTGGTTTATGTTTTTCAGACAGAGGAGATGACATTGAACACCTTCAGACTGGAGGGAAAGGCTTATATTCCCATGTGTGGTGCTGCAGTTGGGATTACTGGTGGGAGGCAGAGCTTGCTTCATTCACAGCCCAGAATGTGGCTGTCACTAGAAGTGTGAGCATAGTTTACTCTGCAGAGTTGATTTGTTTTGTAGCCATTGCTCTTGAGTTTGAAAGATACCTAAGACCAAAGTTCCTGGGACAGAGAATTTAGAGGTGGAAGATATTAAATAACATCAGGTTTTTAAACTTCCACTGAACTCACCTTAGTGTGTGTTGGTCTGATACAGACTTAAACCAAACTTTGAATTTTGCTTGGGTATGTTGCTGCAATTAATAAATCACAAAAAAAAGGTGAATTTCCACATCTCCCAGCAGGTTGGTGTTGGTGGAGCTGCTTTGCTCTCACTTACACAGGTGAAGTTTCTTTCAATTTTCTGAGTGTCTTTTCAGGGAACTTTAAATCTTGTGAGACTTTTCACATCCTTATTTCTCACACACTGAATTTAGGTCCATGATGTCCTAGTGTTTCTTGCTTCTGAAATATCCTAACATTTTATTACGAAAGTATTTCTCATACAACTAATTTCATGTAAGAGGGTCTAAGTGATTTTTATCAGGAAAAAGACTGAAGCTGTGAATTCAGATTTCCACTTACTGCATTGCAAAAATTGCATTCCCATGCAAGCAGGTGTCACTGAGACAAAAAGCCCAGAAATTTATAAGAAATAAAGCCACAAAACTAAACCAGAAAGAGCTGCTGAACAAATCTATTAAAGAGCTTCATAGAAGTTTTTCTCAAGCTGATGTTACATCCTTTTTACCAAAAATGAATATAGGGAAGCTGTACCCCAGAGCTTAAGTATCCTTTTTTTTTTTTTTTTCAGAAAGGACACCAGGTTCTGTGCATGCTGGTGCTAAATTCAGTGCAATGGTTCCTTTTGCAGATTCCCAGACTATCACAGCTTTTCTTCTGTTTCTAACTCCTGATCTTTGCGTGCTCAGCAGATTTGCCTTGTAATTTAATGTGAGCAATAACGTTAAGTGATGTAAAGAGCCAAACTGTTTTGTAGTTCTCTAGAATATGCAAATATCTGTAGAGTTGGGTGTAAGAGGTGTGAGAGGTCGTGTAAGGTTGTCTGCTGACTGCAAGTTTGAAGCAGGGGTTTATGTTGATTAAATTTGGGTGAGTCACTCCCTTGGACAGTGTTGAAGCGCTACAGGTCTTGTGCCAATTGCTGTTATCTATGTAACAGCATCTATCTTCTGCCTGCTTGGAGAACTCCAAAGGATTGAGCCTCTGGTGTTTTGTCTTTGGCAATGTAATGGAAACCTCATAAAGGGCAGAATTCAGAGAAAAAACCTCTGAGTGTCAGCCAGCGCTAACAAGCATTTCCTACGCCCAGCCCTTCACCTGTATTGCCTTTCCATGTTACTACCTTATTTTTTTTTCTTCCTTCATGAGTCGTGTATCATCAGAAAGTTGCAAATTGTAGGTGTTAGAGTTTTTGCTCCTGTCTAAATGATACGGGGTAACAAGTTTTAAGTTCTGGATTCTTTGTCTGACAATGTAGAAAAACAGTGGTTTGTTCAGCAAACCTGTGACACTTGTCCAGAGACTTTCAATCTGCAGTACTGAAATGCATTTTTCCTGCTTAGATGAAGGAAAAGATTTAGACATTGAGTTGTAAATTACAACAGATGAAGTGTGAAGAAGCTGTTCATTTTTAGAACTCCTTCTACCATCTTTGAATTCAGTAATATAATTAAAATTATAATGGATTGTGTCGGCTTTATTGAACAATTAACTAGTGAGCTTTTTGCTGGTTTGGAGTAGCTTATTCTTAATTGCAAAAATTTGAGTGCATTTGGGAGTAAATTTGAGATGAATGAGGAGTATCCTGACTTTAATGGGTTTTGATACTGTACCCTACAAACTTGGGAGTTTTCCTTGCTAGTGAATTAACCACAGTACATGCTTCTACTGCAGTTGGCAGCACCCAAGTTCTGAGACTGCTGCGAACAGGTGAGAGGCAGCACACTGGAGACAATTAAAGATACCTGAGCTTGGGCCACTGGAAACCCAAAAGCTGTTGGGATTTCTGTCAATTTACTCCAGAAGACATTAGTAATTCAGTATTAATCTTTTATAGATGAGAAATGACTCTTTTTTTTCTCACCGAGGTCTCAAACTGTCTGGAAGTGATCCACCTCTTTTTCTTTTCATCTATTTTCTTCTGGAAAGGGCTGCTACAGAGCCTTTCCCTCTCCTTCCAGAGCTTCAGTACAGTCTTGCCCTGTGCAAGTGCAGTGGTTGCAAGAAGGGTGTGAATTTATAGATTTTATCAGACTCTTAATTTTACACAGCTATAAATGGTAGAAGCAAAAGCAAGGACTGACTGTATCCTATTTCATGCAAACAAGGCTCTGAATGCATAATAAATTAATTTACAAGAACCTTTAAAGAAGAAAGCTGTTAAACCTCCAGTGTGTTTGTAATACACTTACCACATGTAAAGTTCAAATGTGAAATTGACTGATTTGAACCTTGAGAAAGCTGGAAGGGGAGCTCAGAAAAATCAAGTCCAGCATCTCCTTCACCAGACAGAAAAAAATGAAGATGCTGGCTTCATCTGCTCTTATGCTTCACAGTTCTAGGAAAAAAAAAAATAAAAAATCCATGTTACTTTTGAGTTGGTTTTATCTTGCTGTAATATAAGTTTTTTAGTACTTAGGATGTTCTCCAGAGACATGGAGAATAAATTCTTTCTTTCCTTTTTGGGACAGCCTTTAACATCTTTGAATACAGCTTTACTCTCTTTCAACTCTTTAATCTCAACCTGAAATTAAGTAATTCATTTTGTTATTGTGTCCTCAGAGGTCACACCTAAGAATGTGGCGTTAAAAAATCCCTTACCTAAACAGAAGAGTTCAGTTTCTTAAGGGAATTTTTCCTACCAATGTTGTAGATGTGTAAATAGGCAACATTCTGCTTCTGTACTTTCCCAGAGTTTTGTCCATTCCTACATTTTTCACTTAGCTTGACTAGAATCCTGAAGCTAGTTGGACCCTAGCCCAGAAGAGCTTGGTCAGATAAAAGATTGAATTCTCCTTTTAGTAGGAGTTTTCAGTTAAAAACTATCTCATTACAGTTAAAATCAAGTTGTTTTGTTTATCTGTGATTTTTTTTTAATACTCAAAAATGATGGAGGCAAGATATCAACTGAAATCATACCAGTTTATGAGTGAGATGAGAAACTATTTCAGTAAGAGCATGCCACAAGAGGTTGAAAAGAATCTGCCAACTCAGCCTGTCTTTCCAGTGAAGGTGCAGAAGGTAAATTTGCTTTGGTGAAAGCATCTTGAATTCGCTCTTGTGAGGGCATCTCGGCTCTGCTGGAGCTTCTGAGGATGTCTGTGTGACTGGGCCTTTAGACTTTTAACTGCTGCTGGGTTTCATAGGAAACTCTGTGTTCTGGTGTTCTCCAGACCACTGGAACCGTTGAGCAATTGCCTGAAGCTTAAGTACTTTGTGGCATGTTTCTCTTTAGGCTTTTCCCTTAAATCTGTGGAGTTAACGGGTCACGTAGCAGCAGTCAGTGTTTCTGCAAGAGCAAGCTGTATGTTCCTCTTTCATTGTATGGAAGCACAGCCTACAGACTGAACATAATACCGTTTAAGGTTTTAACCTTTTCAGATTAAATTACCATAAGAAAGTTTCCCCAAGGCATTTTAATAATGACAACTTACATAGACCTTTTTGTCTTCTACTTGTATAGGCATTAACATTTTGGCTTTAATCAATGTGGCTCAGACTTAAACCTTACAGGTTTTCCTATAAGCTGTTTAGTTAGATGGACCTTCATAGCAATTCTTACTTGTTAATTATTTCCCTTCCCTTCGGTTTTCTGTGCACATGTTCATAGCTTGTGCAAGGGTTTAGGTTTCTTTTCCTTTCTTCTTTTTCAATGAAAAAATGAAAGGGATTTGGAGGATTGTGAAGTAGAAAGGATGTAGTATGTCTTATATACTGGGAGAAGACAGTATTGAAATCTTCCCTCCTGAAAGCAATGACTTGAAGAGGTTTCAGTTTCTTGAGTGTGGTGATATGTACAATACACTGCAAATGGTGAGAAATCTTCTGTTTTTTTCCAGGAGCAGGAGTGTTTTCAATAGTTAATGCAAAGACACTTTGTGGTTGAAGAATGACTGCTGAAAAAGAAATAATTAGGCAAAAAAGGCAAGAAAAAAATTACTTTGACCAAAGGGTTGAGTAGTACAGAGGTGTTCAAAGGTATTGCAGAGGAGGTGCCGGAAAGAACAGGGGTGAGTAGGTTCCTGGTCTTCTTGTTGACATCAAAATGTGATAAGATAGCATGAAAAAAGAGGTGAAAATGAGATGGTGAAAAGAAGGCAACTGGGGAAATTTACTTGCTATCAAATTCCCCTCTCTGTCACGTGTCTTAGATAACCTTCACACAAAGTGAGGACCATGTGGGTAGAAGGCCGTCAGACTTTTGGGCACAGTTGTGGATGCTGCTGTTTAAATTGAGGAGAGTGAGAGGAAGGATGGAATAAAGGACCATATGTGAGTGGACTTTGAGTCCACAGACCACCAGCAGTGTCTTTTCCTTGTTTTTTTTTTCTTTGTCATGTCCTAATAAGAGCTGATAGTGCTTTTGTGAAGAAGAGGAGGTGGGCTTCTGGCTGTGAATTGATGCAAGTTGTGTGCTGCAGATCTGTGGTATCTTAGAACACGAGAGAAGGAAGGGGCCCTGGCAGCACCTTATTTAATGTTATTTACAGCATCATGGAGTTGTCCTGGAGGAAAGAGAGCACTGTTCCAAAGTTCTAGGTCAGTTAAGGAAAATACCAGCAGTGTAGAATGACAGTAACAGGCAGGTAGGAATGAACCTCAGGAGGAAAAACTTAAAAATGGGATTACAGCATGATCTCCATTTTAGAGCAGTTAATTACCAAGTCTTGCTTTAACTACATCAGCTCTCCTGCAGTGATACTGAGCATGATACACTAAGCTGTCTATCCTTTTTCTACACTCTCCTGGAGTAGAGTTCAGCAGGACATTAGAAAAAAAGCTCAGTTTGTAGGTAAAGTGAAGCTGGTCCGTGATAAGAGAAATTGTGTCCTGTAGGATTTTGGATTACCTGAAATGATCAAAGTCTAAGAGACAGAAACTTCAGCAGCCAACAGCACAACACAAAATCATTCAGTGTTTCTATCCTTTTTTTTTTTGTTGTTGTTAGTACTTTATTTTATTTTAAATTGTAGTTTTCATCCACAGTAAGCAATTTGCGTACGAATAATTGGAGGGGAGGAAGAGGAAGATGTAGTTTCTGTCACTTGTTCTATTGTAGCTAAGGCTAATAAATATGAGGCTACAAAATTGGTTCCAAAGCTGAATGCATCAGTGCTGTAAGATTATGGATTCAGGTCTACATGGTGCTAATCTAACAGTGTTTTTTGAGAGTAAATTATGACAACAATACAGAAAGCATCAATTGGAGCTTTAAAACCGAGAAACTGTATCTGCTTGGGGCTGGGGATGAAAAAACCCAAACCACAAGGTAACTGATCAGGCCCCAAAGTGGTGCATGAGGAACATATGCTCATAGTACTTTGGGTGGTATGGAAGAATAATTTTGAATGGGACTGACAAAAGTTGTTCCGTCTGTTGCCTCTTCAACTAAGTGCAATAAACATTAGGATAGTCCATTTTAAGGTGGAAAAGAAGATGGATAAAGATATGTGGTAACACAAACAGAGTAGGAAAGCTGTCTTGAGTGTGCTTGACTAAGAAGGTAAATTCTCAACAGCTTTTCATCTGGTATTTGTGCACAGGATTTTCTCAAAATGAGGTTGGACAGTATAATCCTGCAATGAGTTCAGCAGTGAAAGTGTGGGGTATGTTTTGATAGTGTGCAAGAGATGACACAGGCAGGTGCAGGACAACTTGATGAGGGAATGATCAAGATTTTAAAATGCCTGTTGTTTTTTAGCCTGGTTCTTTAACTCTGGCTGGGAGTTTAAGAGGCCCCTGTTCTGAAGGAGCAGCTTACTGCTGAAACAGCTGCTGCAGCTCCTCTGCTTCCTGCTTCCCAGTCAGTAATGCTGGGGTTTTTTCCCTTTGGAATGCATAGGGAAAATCTAACTAATTTGGGGATTGTCAGACTGAACTGCAGTAATGATGGTGGCTCTTCTATTGTGTGTATTAATCTACTGTATTCTGTTTTATGGTCATGGAATAATAGAACATAGTAAACTAGCATATAGCTTGACAACAGCCACACAATTGAATTTATTCAGTGCAGTTTTCTACCTGCCTCATCTGGGAGTTTTTAGGTTTCTCTTTGTACTTAGCATTTCTCTCATGCCAGCAAATGCAATCATATACCTGGAAAGAAATATCTGTTCCTTCAGATGTGTTTATGCACTTCATAAATAGAAACAGGAGAAAAAAAGGGGGTTTTGTCTGTCTCCAAAACATAGAATAATGCCTACAAATTCAAATGCCTGTAAAGCTACGAGAATTTCAACTCTGTTGTGTGCTAATGTGTTCAGATAACACAGCTTATAGAAGTTACATTTTTGTCTAACAAAGAAATATTAGTTTTGCTATGAATAGGGAATCAGTTAATAAGGAAAGCTGAAAAGACTGAATGTATGTGTGTGTACATATATATATTTCATTTGCTGTACCTTTGATTTCATAAATTATTTAAAACTAGCCTTGTAATTTTAATACATTTTGTTGCATATATAAACTTGTTCATTTTCTTATTGTGGTGCACCACTCTTACACGTTGCATTTCAACCACAGGTTTTTGAGTATTTGCAAAGTAAGTTATTATCCTAACTTTACATGTATGGTAAATAAGGTGCAGTATAGGCAATTCTCTCATTTCTTCTAATGATAGTTTTCGGTGAGTCTGATTTGATGCTTTCATCTTATGCATTTGATGCAAAGTGTACTTTTCTATGGTTCTTTGACACCACCTACTTTTTTAAAAAAAAAGAGAGAGATGGATATGCAGGAAAGAATAGCACTGAGAACTTAACTGATGCTTAATAGAAAGAAAAACATCGATTTTTGAGCCTATGGAAAGAGCTTTAAAGCAAAACCTGGTGGATGACAAATTCCAGGAATAAATCTAAATAGCAGCAACTTAGACAACACCTCAAAAACTGGGGATGGAGGAGGGGAAATAGGCTGAATCATGTAGGTCATGGGACAGACAAGAAGATAAGTCAAGGAGTAATCAAATGCCTCAGGTGTCTTTATAGTAATGGAAAAAAGGTAAGGGGTGAACCAGCAGAACTGGAAGTTTTAGTGTACAGTCAAGATTGAGTTCAGTGCTCTAGAAGATCGTCAGGATAACTTGTATAACAGGTATGTGTTTAAAAAAAAGTAGCTTGTTTTGTACATAATGTGCTTGCTTGTAGTTCTAGAATAAAGAAATTAAAGCCCCTGGAAAATCTAATAAAAGACATATATCACATGTGGTGATAGCCCTACATGTGGGATTTCTATTTCAAGGTTTGTTGGTAAGTCTGATCTTTCATCAGTTGTAAATCAAACAACCTACCTATCAGACCACTCTGTGTATCTAAGAGTTTACTCCACTCCAAGTGGAGTTCTTGGGAATTAAGAGAGATTCCCACAACTCAAAACCATGTCTTTTGTAAAATTACAAGTGCTTTACCCCATCAAAGCAGCAAGTTCAAGTAAGCTAAGCTGCTTTAAGGTAAAAGTGGCATTATCCATGGCATAGAATTTGGATGATAATGTCTGCACAGTTAAAAATTTGAATAA
The DNA here is from genome assembly GCA_013401135.1 of Cettia cetti. Classification (NCBI taxonomy): domain Eukaryota; kingdom Metazoa; phylum Chordata; class Aves; order Passeriformes; family Sylviidae; genus Cettia; species Cettia cetti. The sequence continues at coordinate 13,705 of VZUI01043240.1, forward strand.
CAAATAGGAGATAAACATCAGCTGGAAAGGCATGATACAAGCAGGAGTCTGCCAGTGACCATACTTCTAATGTCAAAGAGGAGAGACTAGCTAGTGGGGAGACATAAATTAGCTTCAGTCAGATTGGAAAAAATCAGCTGAGGAAATGAAAGAAATCTTTTGGATATAGTGGCTATGAAATTATCTTAAATGCATGTTTTTTGTTAATGGTTGGACTCAAAGGTCTTTTCCACCCTAAATGATTCTATGATTCTTTGCTTAGAAGGGGAGGAGGAAGAAAGACAACCTAAAAGATGGAGATGTTCATCATCTCAGAGGACTTGTGAGTAAGACTTGATGAAGACAAGTACAATGAAGGAAAGGAATTGCCTGGGAAGAGCACTGAGGTCTCAAAGCACTATGTTAGATGTTTGGTTCAGTGAAACTGAGCTTTTCCTTGCTTGAGTGTTAAACTCTAGCAGGAAGGTAGCAGAAAGGAAGTAGAGCAGCCTCTAAATGTGAAAGTGAAAGAGTAATGTAAAAATGAGAGCAAGACCGCAAGTTCAAGGTGCGTTGATCATGTTTCCTGCGAGGTGTGTTTTACAAGAAGTAACTATACATACGTTAGCAGAAAAAAGCCAATATCCACCAAGCGTTGGTCTGCCATTCCTTGGGGAGGAAAAACTGATAGCAGAAGGAAAGCTAAAATTTCAGTGCCCATGTATATTGCCCCTTCTTTAAAAACAGTCATTTTGCAGTCAGCTAACATAATTAAGAATAGTGAGAAACAGGTAAGATGAAAGAAAAACATAGCCCAGACCAAAAAGCTCAAACAGATACCCAACACAGAATAGGTGAGATGTTCTCAAACTGTTACTGATTGTCTTCAAAGGACAGGTTATCAGGATTGCTGAAAATTCAGAGTGGAAAGAAAAATTTCTGTATTTAGTACCTTGATTTAAAGGGATATAAAAGGTGTGGGGAATTAAAAGCATGTCAGTTGAGATCAAAAATGCCAGAAGAGATAATCAAACTATTTGCAAGCAGCTGGGAGATAACAAAGAGTTGAAAAACAACTAATATGGTATGACATAGTTTGGTTTTGATAAATTTAATCTAGTGGCTGTTTGGAAGAGTCACAGGACGTGAGGATAAGGGATAACCATAAATGCCATCTTGACTGCAGGAAGGCCTTGCTTGCATGAGACTGGTGCAAACAGGCCTTGAGGAAGGTAGAGCTATATTTGGCTACATGGAATAAGAGATTAGTAACTGTACTTATCAAAACTCCACTTTCTAACTGAGGCAGCACATCATGTTGGTTTCATAGGGGCGTGTCCTGTGGGTTTTTCTCTTTTCAGCCTGTTCCTTAATTCAGTCAGCTGACTGGAGAGTAATGGTCAAAAATTTGGGGTACTACTGGCTTCCTTGTAATAGCCCTGGTTTTATCTGTGGGGCAGAAGTTACAGGGCAGGAAGTACAAGGTTTGAATTCCAGAAAAGCAGGTAAAGGTTAGACACACAAAGGGAAGGAGAAAACTTCCCAGTTTCAAGAATATTGAAGCACTGGAATGGTTTGCTTAGGGAGACAGAACTGATTGGTGGAAATCTTCAGGAATGCCTAGGCTTGTATCTCAGAGGTGGCAGATGTAGAGCTGATCCTGCTGTAGGTGGGGAAGTGGACTAGATGATCTCTCCATCACTCTAAAACAGACCTGTGAGAGTTTGAGTAGAATACGTTGCCTTTTTAGTATAAATGTTACATATTTGGGGAAAACCTTTTCATTGTCTTGTGCACTCTCCTCCTCTTTGCCTTTGGGGACACAGATTTTTGTATGTCAGACTTGGGAATAATTTAGAATATATTTTATATGTTAGCACATATAGCAAGTATATTCCATTTAAATGCAGTCAGCCTGCTCTTGGTAGCAGTTGGGAATGGTTTTCAGCCACAGTTGTCTGTCCTTTACAATAGCCAAGTTGTTTGCAAACTGTTCTGGGCAGTCCACTATTACACCAAAATATTTGCTCTTAAGGCTTCTATTTTCCAAAGGTTTCAGGTAAATCCACTGGGTGTGCTTTGTAGCCAAAAATTACCTCTGTATTTGTGTGAGACGGTAGGAGGGCTCTAATCAGTACCCGGGGTCCAGCATGGCCTGTTTCTGTGGGACCAGTGGCGCTGGTTCCACCATAAACTCTGCTTTTGTCTGGCCTGATGCCCTAGAGCTGGCTTTTGTGCTCTCCTGCTGGGGCTGCAAGTCTGCCTTACAATTGCAGATAAAATCCAGGTTGCTACAAGACATTGCAAAATCAGGTATTGAGTTGCACAAGACTTGCCTGCTGTTTCTAATTCACCACTTCTGAAAAGGCCAGACCCTTGATTTACATCTGTGTACTTCACCTAGAGCTTTCCCAATAGGTGATTCTCATGGTGGGTTTGGTTTTGGTTTGTTTTGTTCTCTTCTGCTTTCTGCCCCTTCTTTCATAGGATTAACCATGGTTGGGCAGACTTGTTAGAGCCAGTTTGTCTTCCTGTGCAGCCTGCGAATAAATAATTTACTAGAAGCAATAGTGTGTATTATGCTGTAGCCCAGAAGTGTGCCTTAATTCCACTATTACACTTAGTCAGAAAGTCATAATCAGCTGCAGTGCACTTTATCTTGTTGAGAACATACAGAACAAGTACCTCGATAACCAGATCAAATCTGTCACTGAGTGCACAGGTGTGCACACATCCAACTGGGTCACTTCACTTTTGCCTTGTGGGTTATATTTTGCAGCTTTTTAAAGGGTAGAATTGTTCTGTGCTTCATGGCCCTCGTATTTCATAAATATTGCCAGTTAGTTAAGGGTCCCGTGTGTCTGTTTTTCTGGATGTTCTTCCCAGTATGAGCAGCTGGGCAATTAGTAAGAAGGAAAGGCATGTATTACACATGTATATAGTGCCAAGAATTGGGGTGGTGATATACCGAAAGCAGCTATTGCTTTGATCATTAATTTCTCTTTTAATCATTAGCCAGAATGCATTATAAGGCAGGTAAAGAAACTGTTTACTGTAAATCATCCATAAGACGTAAATGCCTTGTCACAGGACAAAATAAAACACACTCGTCTGCAAACAGTGCTACAAGCAGTTTGTAAAGATGCTCTGGTTTTTCTTTCTGTGTGAATACAGCTGCTGAGAGTACTTGGAAAGAGGGTAATATTTCATCAGCTGAACAGCAGGAATTGTCAATTTTATTAGAAGTCAAATTCGCCTTTTCTTTTTTTATTGTGACCTGTGCCCCAGATGCAGTTTAGAAAACAAAAGAGAAAAATGCAGCTATTGGTGTAAGTCTGTCTTTGCTGAAGCTTCTAACAGTCTTTAACAGCTTTATCTTCACTGGCTCCAGGCTTTTAAATGCAAATTGAGAACTGGGGGTGGTGGGGACGGACAGCTTTAATGGATTATACTCCCTGCTAACCAACCCCTGGATTATTACAATACACAAATGAACATGTGTCTGTAAGCATATGGGAAGCAAGCTCTGTTGTTTGCTGTCACTTGTGAGAATTTTTCAAGAAGATATGATTAAAAAATACCTGGAGTTTAGCATTTTGTTTTCCATTCTTAGGCATTTAGAACCTCTTACGTTTACTCCGTGAGCAGTGGAAGTAGTGATAACCCTATTGTCTAGATTTGTGCCCTTGGGTACCTCTGTCCTTAGGTATCCTGCGGTGGCCTGAGCTCCCCTCTGTAGTGTCTGCACAACATAATTCCTTCCCCTTTCCCTGGCATGCAGCTCCACCAGCTTTTAGCTGCCCTACAGAGCCTTCTCCTTCTCTGCATGTGGGCTGGGGAACAGCAGAGCTGCTGCTGCATCCCTTTTAGAGCTGGAAGATGCAGCAGCATCAGGTTTCCCCTTAGCGGTTAGGATTGTTGCTAGGTCTCAGCGTGTGATTTTTAGGCAAAAATCCCACTACTTCTTATGTTGCTGGCAAAAATTACTACAACATTATGTAAATATAGTTGGCTTATTTATAGTCTCACTGTGCACTTCATTTTCCATATTTACCAATACCACATAAATGGAAATAAGTGTCTTAAAAGTTACATTGTAAGGGACTGTGATAGATCATGTTGTAAACCACTTACAAGAAGGAAGATGCTTGTTAGATTTTCTGAAGATTAAGATGAGCATTTGGAGAATTATTTTGTTATATACTAGGTAGTGTTAAACTCTTTATATATAATAACATATACACAAACACATTGATCCAATACAAATACAGGCATATTCCTGATCAATATGCAGGGTTTAGCAATATTACAAATAGCTGGTGAGTTTCCTTAAGGAATCTGGTGTAGAAACATGTGGGGAGAAGCAGGAGGAAGGCTCTGTGTGGGATAACGATGTTGTCCGCTTTTTCATGAACTTTCTTTGGAAAGAGCAGAGTTTGTAAATTCCTGTTGCAGAGCTCTGGGATGGCGCTTGTTGGAAATACTGGGATGTAATCTCATGGGAGATGTCTCAAAAAGCCGTTTGTTAAAGCATTGTTACACTGTTTAGAACAAGAAAGGTAAGAGCTCAGTAGTAGTAATACAGCAAATTTCCAAATATGTCATTTCCGTCACGAAATTTTAAGTGTATCACGCTTTGCTAAAAGTAGCAGCACTTGGAGTCTGACAAACTGGGGTAGTGGTTGTGTTTTTCCTTGAGTGTTTTTTGTTTGTTTCTTTCTTTCTTTCCCTGCTGATTCTGGCCTGCTTAGGAGCTGATTTTTATACACTTGTTCTGTGAGTTTGTCAGTAGTGAATGCTGGCAGCTGGGCAGAGAAACGGGAGCCCTTTTAGGAAGCTACGCTCCCAATTTAAGTGGGACATAGCTGAATTTTTTATACACCAGAGACAGTTGAATATGAGGAACACATTATGATTTCTTTTGCCCCTAGAGCTATTCATTAATTGCTATTTGGCAATGTGTTTGCTTTATTCTTAATTTTTTTTTTAAATAAGTATGTGCACTCCACTGTGACTCTTTTCAGCCTTCATGGACAACACCGCTGTCTTTCTACTCTGTTCTGTTGTGTCTTTGTGTTTTTGTGGATCCAATCTAAAAATCTCAAGGGCAACCATAAGCAGAACTTCAGCATAGCCTGTATATATTTCTTCCATGTGTGGAAAATCATGTTTGCATGGGTTCAGTCAACTCAGTAGCAATCCTGAAGAATTCTGTGGGATGGCTCATTGTTCTGAGGAATTCCTATTTGCTGCAGAGCATGTAAAACATCTTTGCTCTGCATAAGTAAGTCATTAGATTGCCATTAAAATGAATTCCATCCTTTAAAATACCTAATTGTACTGTTTTCTCTGGAGATTTTGTACTTTTACTGACTAGTTAACTTGGTTGTTTTTAATGATAACCACTTTTATATTTGTATTAAATATAAAAGTTGTAAAGATAAAGCTGTTACCCTTTCAGAAGTTAAAGAAAATCAACTTCCAATCTTTTGAGAGGCACTCTGCAATTAAGCAATCTGTTACAACAATCTGTGGATGAATCACCCTTGAGGGAAGTGCTTTAAAGACACTGTTAATTCTCTGTTGATTTATGTTATTTTCCTGTGTAATCAAGAAATGGTAGGGGAGTGGAGTTACTAAGTCACGTTATGGTAGCAAACACAGATTCATAGGCTGGTGTAGGTTGGAAAAAAAACCTTTGAGAACATTGACCCAGCACTGCCAAGTCCACCACTAAACGGTGTCTTGGGGGAAAGAGACTGACTTAGTGAGGGTTCACAGTGATAAAGATACGGAAGAGAACTGGCCCCAGTACTGAGCCCAGGCAGTACCACTTGTGACTGCCCCCAGCTGGGTTTAACTCCCTTCCCCACCTCTCTTTAGACTCCACCATAAAGCCAGTTTGTCCAGGAGGGTGATGTGGGAAACGCTGGCAGAGGCTTTTCTGAAGTCTGGGTAAACAACATCCACAGCCTTCCCCTCATCCACTGAGCAGGTCACCCTGTCACAGGAGATCAGGTTGGTCAGGCAGGACCTGCCTTTCATAATCCCATGCTGTCTGGGCCTGATCCCCTGGCTGTCACATAATGTGACTTCTGGCAAATGAGCTCAGCACTTCCCAAGAAGTTTCACTATTATGTTACTTGGCATCAAGTGTGAACTCGTGATGTAAAGTGTCTCGGAAGAACAGAATTTTATCAAACAGTTTCAAAGGGCACTTAAAGAGAAAGCCTGATCAATATCTTGTTAATGCCACACTTTTATTAATATTGCTCAAAGCTGGGGGAAGTAATTGTGCCTCATTTCTTATGTGCATATATTTTTCCTAGTGGAATTTAAATTATGTTAAGATTCAGAAATACAAGTATTATGAAGTGGAAGGAAGCAGAACACAGGGAGACAAGGGGCTTTGGAATAGCATTTTGTGGAGCAGCTTTAGTATGGTAGGACTCATCTGCCTGGGAAAAAATACTCAGCAGGGCTGTGGTACAAATGGCATAGATAGTGGGAATATGACATTACTGCTTTTTGCCCCTTCCAGTCAGAAATTGAAGGATATCAAATGGAACAAGGACATTTTGGTTTTTAAACTAAAAAGGAAGGGTTATTTCATGCAGTGTGTAGCTAAGCTGCAGAGAGCCTTGCTGTTGAGAATGCTGGAGCCTTAAAACAGTTCGTACAAGACTTGGACAAACCTGTGGTCAGTTAAGGGATGTTAAATGCGAAGTCTGAATCTCAGAAAGTCCCTGGAAGCAGTGATTGCTGAGAATACTGGTAAAATCTGGTCTTCTAGTGCTTGCCCAGTGCTTACATTATTCCTTAGACATTTGGTTCTAGCCCTGTGTGGAGGCAGAGTGATTTGGGAATCTTTCCCAGACATGACTGTTTGCTTTTCTTGGTGGCCTTCCTGACAGGTAAAAACTGACACAAGAATGCTTCTGGATGCTCCTAAGGTATTTCATAGGCATTTTGTTTGGGTCACGTAGATTTTAAGTGGGATTTTTAATTTAAGATGGCCATTACCATTTCTTCATATCTCATAGTAACAGTCATTCTCAAGAAGTAATTTCATACAGAGAACTATGTGAGAAGAAAATTAGTTTTGATAGGGAAAGAAATGTTGCAGGAAAAATGCCTTGATACAAATAGTTGAGGGGGCAAGGCAGCATTGTGGTGGGAGAAGGGGTGGAAAATGTGATCATTTCCAACTGCCTCCTTTCATTGTGGGATTGGCATCACTTGGGAAAGTAATTTTAACCTCATGGCTACTTTAATTTCCTGTTCTGTAAATTGGTAGCTGCTTAACTTGCCAGCTTAGTGAGCAGTGATTTCAGTTGTATATCAGGCTTACTCTGAAGGAGTACCTAGCTGGGGAACTACCAAAGAGTTCCAGAAGTCTTGTGCTTCTGGAAAAAAAAAAAAAAGGGGGAAGGTCATGTAATACTGAGTATTTTCACATCACAAGTATCCTGTACTTCTTTTTATACCTCTGAAGAAATTTTCCCCCCGCCTCTTCTGCTAGGTTGTGCTGTTACTGTCAAACATGAAAAGTGCACCACTGTTTCCATTTTGCTTTTTTCTCGATCAGAAAACCAGAAAATAGCAAACCTCTCCCTAACAAGGCTTATGAATAATTTCTGAAATGGGTTAAATTCTTGCATTAACAGGCAAGATTTTCCTATATTCCAATTTGAATGCTTGGTAGGTGATAATGTGTTGACCAAAGTCTTCTGAAGGTAAATTTGTTCAGTAAAATAAATGAAAAAAGGTTATTACGGTCTTGAGTAAAACAAAAAATACTTAAAATAGGCATGCCTTCTGGACATGTGCAAGCAGCAAATTTACAAGAGAGTAAACTGTCAGATAGGTATTTTTCTCACCTCGTTTCATTTTCCAAAACCTTGTGCTATAAAGTCAAAGTTTACTTGCCAAGTGTATTTAAAGATCATTTTGTCAGTGAAACTTACAGGCCTAAATCACTATGAAATAGTTTTCCCAAAAAACAGTAGTGTAGTGTGGAAGTACTGAATAGATGCATGATGGTTATGTAGTGCTATTTATAGATACATGTAAATGCAGCTAGGTATATTTTTAAGAACCACCTGGTAAAGAGAGCAACAGTAGATGCAAATTTTAGCCCCACGATCAGATGTGGTGTTAGAGCTGCATCCCGAGGATGCAGATAATTCTTTCCCAGTAACAGGAACTTGGCAACTTCAGTATAAATAAAAGCTAATACATCAAAGTCACAACCGAATGTCTCAGTCTGCTATTAATTTGCATTTATTTGTGAAGGTATGGCCAAAATTTTGGGGTTTTTTATAATAGCATTATTCATTCAGACTTGAACTCTTTGAGCTTTGATATTTCATATGTCTTTCCGATTTTTGTTTCATGAGCAGCTGTTGTTCACTATTAGTTTCTGACAAGCGATAGCAACAGCTTTGGCAGAGACAACAGTAGTGAAGTTCTTAAGCTTTAGGCCACGTAGCTTCTTAGTGAAGCAACATTTTTCCAAGTCTTCTAATTAGCCTTGAACCCTATGACATAATTTTAAAGTATTGTTATAAATTAAAAGTTCATGAAAAAGTCTTGTGCCTAAACAAGAATTACATCACTACCTGTTCGAAGTATTTATTTTAGTTTAGTCTATTTCAATGTTTTCCGTGGTAACTACTTAAAAATGTAACTTCGCATTTTTAAGTTGATCATAGCTTCATCTTGCATGCCTGCATGACAGTCAATGTATTGTTAAATGCACCTAAAATACTGAATTTACGTCATGTTCCTTCCAGGTGCATTCTGCTCCCTCTCTTGGGAATGAAGCCCCCTCAGCAGAGCCTCTTCATGCTGGTGGATTCAGTGGACGAGGGCTGTAACGTTTCCGAGGGTGAACAGACTTCCACGAGTTTATCTGGGACAATAGCAGAGATTTTAGCCAGCCACTTCGAGTTCTTCCCTCCCTGGCTGCTCCTCCTGTGTTCTGCCCGCAAGCAGAGTAAAGCTGTTACAAAAATGTTTACAGGTGAGCACAAAGCACAGGAATTGTTTGGGACCTCTACCTAGCACATTGTATTTACCAGGCCCCTGGGGATGGTGGAAAGGACTGCTGCATGTTTAGTTCTAAAAAATGCCAATATCAAAAATAGTAATTCTAAAAGACACGCATCCCTGTTCCCCAAGGACTATGAAAAGCTTAAATCAGCCAAGCATTTTAAAGTTAAATTTTACCTTTGCAAAGCATCCATCCCTGTTCTCTTCAGTGTTTTGAGTTTTCCTCTTGCTTTGCTCATTTTGTAAAGCTTCAAACAGCGTAGGTGATGTGTAAGTGCAGAAGTATTTCTGCTGCATACACCCATTCCTTACAACCTCAGAAGGTTTTCCTTTCATCTCCTATTAAAATCTCTCTCGGTGTTTGCAGAAAGTGGTTAATAATCTCTGAAGGTGAAATTGGAGAGAGGAACAACATAGATGTGGATTCTTGGACTGTGCTTTTGGCAAAGGTTGCACAGTGAAAAAAAATTTTACAGCTTCTTCATCCAGGCTTTACTGTGTCATGAGAACATTTCTTCACTGTAATGACATTGTTACTGCAAGTTCTCTGAAATTTAATAAAAGGCAATATGTGGACTGGATTCCAGGGCTGTGTATAAAGCATATGTGTATTAAGGACACAATTAGGACAAAAATGTGATTATAGAACTTAGACCCATAGGCTTGCTCGTTTCCACAGTGGCAGAAGGTCAATGGGATAATTGCATTTTGGAATGAAGTACTGTATTAATCAGTGGCAGACATGAAGACTGGTATTTGGGAATATGTGACAACTAAAAGAAACTTTGGGGTAGCTTCACAGGATTCCTTCAGGCATTCATATGGAATAGTTTTGTCAAAGTTTGGCTGATTAGATATGTTGTTATTGCCAAGAAAACAGACAAGGCTTTCTCACAACAGTCCTATTTCCTTTCCATTGAATCATAGTGTTTCAGACTAGCCCTAAAAAATTGCTGTTGTCTTCTAAGTATATTTCCAGATGGAATTCCTGACAGGTAAAATCAGCACAAGTAATGGATATGCCTTTAAAATAAATTTAATTCCAGTGAGTTAATTTTTCATGTCCACAGAGTATGACTTGATGAATAGCATAAAGGAAATTGGTGTGTGATACTATAATCCCATCTTCACTGTGGAAAAGGTGCAGCAAAGAAGGAATTGAATACAAATTGAGAAGAAATTTTAGGGTCTATTTGGAGGAAGTTGTGGTTCAGCCACTATGAAAGGAAAATGTGACATTACAACCAACGTGATGGCTGCCCATTTAATGCACTGTTGGAGGATTTTCCTGTTACCAGGCAATATTCAGGTTTGCAGAAGGTGTAGTGAGGATATGAGGAGCATGGCTGAAGCTTCTGTTAACTTCAGAAACTATGCAACTTGATGTTGTAAAACTGCAAATAATGTGGATTTCTTTTTGGGTTCTGGCCTGAAAAGGTTTGACTGACATTAACTTTTCTACTGGGGCAAACTCTTCTCTTCCTTTGTGGTATTTGAATGTTTTAGCTGAGCCAACTTTTAAAACTATTTATATTTAGTTGGTGGGCAGGCAGAATTGAAGATCAGTATTTGGACCAAATAAAAATCAGTTGCACTGCAACTTCGTAAGAGAGATTGGGATCCTTTTAGGATTGATTAAGAAAATGCGTCCCATGTGTAGTTTTTGTCTGTTAAAAAAGTTTCGGAGTATGGTATGAAATGTACATTAACCAATATTAATTTGTTTGCAGTAAGTTTATATCTGTTCTCACTTAAAATTTTCATGCAGTGAAAACTTCCTCCGGATCTGTCTGACAAATACATTTTGCTCTAATTTCAGCAGCGTGTACCCAGTGACTGGAAGCAGGCTTGCTGCAGTGGCCTTGTCCTGATGATGCTGTTTTTTGGGTGTGCAGTACAGATGGGAGTTGTGCAAGCAGCTCCTGAGCCAAAAATAGTGATGACATGGAAGAGAGAGTCCAGTCTTTCTCACCCACTGTCATCCTGACGTTGCCAGTGGTGAATAATCATCTCTAGCACTCTTAAGAATGAGAAAAGGAGGAGGGGTGTTTGTTCTGATCCTCTTTCACTTCTGGCGGCGACTTATTTATGAAAACTGAATAGCTGCGCCTGCATCTGCTGCAGCTTGTGCTCTGGGCCCTTCTGTATTCCCAGATTCCATAGTAGCACAATGTGCCACAGAGTTTTTCCCCCTCACCGAGATTCTCAGCTTTCATTAATTTAAAAAAAAAAAGAAAAAAGTTTTAAAAAAAGTTTTGCCTCTTGTGGCTACAGAGACAACCTCAAAAATATGAACCAAATGTGGGATGATGCCTGGCTGAGTCTGCAGTCACCCTCCACAGTGAGCAAATGCCAAATGAGTTACAAAAGGAGAGGGACAGATAACTCCTTCTCTTCATATGCTCTGTCATCAACTGCCACATGCTGCCTGCTTGCTTTTCCTAATGGCTTTTTCCCCTAAGTTTAACAATTCTGTCTTGCATCCATAGTTATCCATGTTGTCTCCCACATCATTATTTGTTATCGTTTAGCTCCAAGTATGGGAACTCAAACAGCTCCATCAACACATCAACATGAAAGTGGCACAGTACATAAATTTTTTTTTATTATTTTTAGCTAATGAGCTAATTCTAATGCTTCTTCTGAAATGGGACTAAATCTTGAAAGCACAAGAGTCATTCTTACAAAACTAACTTCCTGTCTTGAAAATCCCTCATATTAGTTGGACAACTTTGAGGTATTTTAAAATCAGGCAACTTCACATAGATAAGTTGGAATGAATAACAGGTAATTTCTCATTAACAGCATAAAGGTAATAGGCAAAAGTGCCTATGTACAAATGGTTTTAAAAGGTTTTTTTTAAATAGAAATTTACCTATTTTCTTCTTCTTTTGCTAGACACATAAATCAATTATCTGTGACATTTCGCTTGATTATACCCCTCAGTTAAACACTGGCATTCTTCCCAAGAATTCCTTCTCATGCATGAGGCATGAGTGCACCAGTGCAGCACAACCTGTGCAGATGTCACATCTCAGGGAGCCGTAGTTCTCACTAAGCTGATGGCAAATACCAGAAAGATACTGAAAAAATTAATAAAAAAACAGAAGTGCAGATGAAAGGGTCCAGTATAGCCTCAGGAGCAGCCTAAGTTCCATTTACCCGCTTGTCCATAGGCAGAAACCGACAATGCCATCCATTTCTCACTCATCCTTATTTGTCATTCAATTCCAGACAGACAGGAACTTTTAGGAGTTGATATTTATTCAAATTTGTTCTTGATTGAAAATCTCAGGAACACATCTCTCTCATGTTTCTGCTGTTTACTGGCCTGAATAGATGTGGAGGGTTGTTCTCCTTACAGCCTTCCCAAAAAATTTAAAAAGAAGCAAAAACGTGAAAATTTTAGAGAAATACAATAAAAAAATCATAATTCAGCTTCTCTCAGAAACCTCACTGTTTGGTGATTACAGCTGCTCAAGTAGTTCTGTTGCTGAATCCCCTAATCAAATCAGTTGCCAGATTTGGAGCTGAACCTGTCTGCCATTCCAGAAAATATACGGCATGAGACTACTTCAGGAGAGATTGCTTCCAAAATTAAAAAAGCTAAGTTGTCCTCCTGTTTTTCATTGTAGGTTGGAATTTATTTGGGTGATTTCACATTTCTTTGAAGTCTTCATGGGAGTTGGATTCTTACTGTAAAAGATAAACTATATATTTATGTGGTTCTGAAATTTACTTTTATAATAGCGATGCTTTGAAAAAGTTTATTTCTTGTTTAGGTTTGGGGTTTGGAGAGAGGAGTTACTTAGAATGCTTGGGAAATATATAAGGAGCTTTTAATTACTGTGTCCTTTCTTTTCATTACCACTTTGAAAGCATTGTTCTAGGGAATTTCAAATTTCCTTGTAAAAAGTTGTGTGTGAACTTGGATTAATTGTCTTGTAATTAAAGAGGGAAGACTAAATTGTTTTAAATGGACTATTACCTGTAGATCTAATTAAATAAACTTCTGTGCAGTGACACGGAGCAGTGAGAGCAGCAGATTTCAGCCTTAGTGTCTCATAGCACCTGCAGAAGAGGCAGAGAAATTTGTAATGCACAATATACTGCAAATGCACTAAAAGCTAAGTGTGCTGCCTGAGTCTCCAGGTGCCCTTTACTCTGCTGGATAAGTTATTATTTTTGAGCAGGTGTGCATAAATGGCCACAGAAGTACCTGATTCAATACATGTTTAGATCAGCAACATAAATTGTTAGTGCCAAATTACTGCCATGTTTGTGATAATTTGGATTACTCTAAAGCTAACAATTCAGTTAAATACATTAAAATGTATTTTAAACTTCTGTTATGTGCTTATGTAAATCCATTTAAACATATGGAATGGAAGGATATTTTTAAGTATTGAAATTTGCTAGTTAATAGCTTTTTTACTATTAAAGTATGAAAAGGTTGAGATGCTATAAAAGTATTTATAGCCAAGATACTTTTTATTCCCCCTCTTGAATGACCCTAGGTCCTGCCAAAGAATACATTTGGAACAGATTTGTTTACAGAACTGCCAGAAATGTAATAAATTAGAACAATCCATATTGGAGCTCCCATTGGGTTGAAAGTGATGTGTTGTAAGAAAAATTTTAACAATGCAAGAAGCAGGGTCGTGGGACTGCAAGTTCTGTCTACTGTAACTTCTGTTTTGCAGAGCTTAAGTAGTTCATGGGAATGCATCTGAAACAAAATGAGCTTTCTCTTAGTATTTTGGTGCTTCTTGTCCATGAAAGTGACTTATTGTATGGCAGGATTGAAAAGTAAGTTTGCAGGAGTTTTGTTGGAAAATGTAAAATACATCATTTAGGCAGATATTTGGGGGAAAAAAACATAGCTCTGTTTTCCTTCTTCAAGCTAGCAACAAAAAATTCAGACTTTAAAAAATTCAGTTCTACCTATAAGGCTTCTTTTGAATTATTTGCTTCTCATAGTATGGTCTGGTGCATGGTTAAAATTAACATCCTGTTTATATCCAAAAGTCTGTTACAGTGGCAGTTTGTTAATTCCAGCCCTTAAAGGGCGTGTCATCCCTGGGATGCATGAAGATCTGTGTGAGTGTAGTGTGCTTCTTGCTATCCAAGCTTATTTTCAGACACAATATATAGGATCTCATTTACAAGGAATGTATGGAAATACTGCAGAAAAGAAAAGGAAAAAGCAATTTTTTGGCTTCCATAAACATGTAGCTAATCAAATCGTTTTAAACTGCTCTGAAGCCTTCAGAAATTTATTTACTTGTCTGAAGTGCTTAGATATTTGGAGTATCTCAGGTAAGAACAGATCAGGGTAATATTTTAAGCTCTAGTATGGAAGAAAGTAATCAGAGCATCTTAGAATGTTTTGTGTTGGAAGAGACTTTAAACACTATCTCTTTCCAACCCCCTGCCATGGGCAGGGACACCTTCCACTATCCCAGGTTATTCAAAGCCCCATCCAGCCTGGCCTTGGACACTTCCACGAGTGAAGCATCCACTGCTTCTTTGTGCACTGATACTCATTTAAAGGGGGGAAAAAAATGCCAAACACAGGAACCCTTCCTTTTTTACTTTTTTTTTTTGGAGGGCCTAGGGTTTGGGGTTTTTTTGTTCACTTTGCCATCCATTTTGGGAAGCAAAACGAAAATTTTTTTCAAAGAATGCTTGCAAGACAAGCAAGAGTCTTTTGTTTTTGAAGCAGAGATACGGAGACTGAAACAGAGGCGCTTAAACAGTTATCACTGCAAGTTTTCCTGGGAAGGCTGGGGGTCAGGGGAGGTGAAGTGTAGTCATTAGTCAGGCAACACTGAACATCAGCTGAAATCTCAGAACTGCTATTGTGCCAGTCCATCAGGGGTTTTCTCATGGCAGGGAAATGAAGTCCACTACCGAAAAAACACTTTATGTAAAAATAAAAATAGCTTACATTTGCTGGTATATACCAGAAGGAAGGATGTGGGCATGGGATTAATGTGAGAGGTTTGAGATTTTGTGAACAGGGTCACTTAGGTTTAAAGACATAGAGAATGAGTGTGCAGAGCTCCCTGCCTGTTCTTGTTCATCTGAGAGACAGGGACAGATCTGTGCAAGGAGAAGCAGAGCAGTTCAAAGGAAGGTGAGTGAGCGGGGCGGTTGTATTTGCTCCAAATTGAGCAAAACAGAGCTGTTCCCTCTGCATATATGAGCCAAGCAAACGGAGACTTGTCTCTAATTACAGCTCCTTGTATGCCTGTGACTGTGAGTCCATGCACCAAGCACCCTGTCTTTGGTGTTATTTTTTCATTTCTCTATCTTCTGAAGGATCCTGACCTAGAAACAGCCTTTCACTTCAAGTGGGAGCTTGGGATCTGCAGAATCACAGGGCACTGTCTGCTCTTACTCAGCAAAGTTTTTTATTTGGGTTATGTGCAAAAATTAAGGGCTTCACAATATTTTAATAAAATACATAGTAAAGCAATGAACTATGCTATCCTACAGGTCAGATTAGGACATTACTTGAATTTGTGGCACATTATGGTAGATAAAACTGCTTCTGTGTTTTCTTTTAAAGCCAAAAAGGAAAAAAAAAGAAGCCTCTGGAATGGAGAAAGATTATTTTCTTCCTCCTGGCCCTCTCATTCAAAAATCTTCAAGTGGTCAATCCTACTTTTGTGCTCTGAACTGACTGTGCAAAAGTGTCCCGCCCAGTAATTTCATTTTGTGGAGAAGCATGATTTTGTTTTAGGTGTTCTATTGGTTCAGTCCTGTTTGTAGTGCTTCCATAATTACTAAGGGAAGCAGAAATATTTTAGTAACACTTCCATAGCTGGCCTCTCTGTTCTCATCTGGCGTGTTTGTACAGTGCTCATGTAGACTAAACAATTAACAGAGTGACCTTAATGGGACTTCGAAAACCTCTGCTGAAGCCACGGGGGAGCAAAAACCACAGACAGCTCTGTTACCAGGAATTTACTGTCAGGACAACCTCACAGACTGAGCAGTTTGTTACACAGTGATCTAGTTCTAGAAGCAACATCCTTCAGAGGCTCACTTAAATTTTTTTTTCCCGTGGTGATGGGGCCAGAATTGAATTGAACACATTGATCTGTGGTTGCTTTTCCTTCAGTATAATTTAGAGTTTAGTAACTTTGCTTTGGTTTGAAAAGCAGGGTTGGTTTTGTGTCTGAGTAGCTGAGGTGGCTGTAAGGAAAGAATCACAACCTGTCCTTGGAGAAGTGAGGTGCAGTTCTGGCCTGAAACAGTCACTGAAGCTGCTGCATCCGTGACCTCTGTGGTTTTCCCATAACTTCCGCAAGAGCAGCGTTCAAACAACAAAATGTGTCATTAATCAGAGAGGGTAGGTCCTCATCAAGTGCTTACCTTGGCCCTACCAGAACAAATGTTTGAAATGGCAGAGGCAGCCGTTTATCTACACAGCTCTGCCTTGGTTCAGCCCCATTCCTGAGAGCCTCAAGGCCACAAAGGTGGCACAGGGAACTTCCTCGCACGTGTCCCTTGAGTGGGGAGGGGACAGACGCAGTCCTCGTGCATGAAATTATGTCCCTTTTTCCTCTAAACAGTACACAGGCTGGAAAAACAATGAGATCATAAGACTACAAGAGAACCTGTGTCTTTATACAATGAGTCACCTACCAGAGAATCAGGGTGTTTATCTAGAAGTCAGTGCTCACTTGCAGAAAGTGGGTAATTTTCCATGCAGAGGTCTAAAGATGTCTAAAACTATTTTTGAGTGTCTCTCCTGTATCATAAAAGCTTTTAAAAGAAACTGTGGTGGTGAAGCTAGTGATTTATATACATTTAATCATGTATGTGCAGCAGGTGTGAATACCCTCTTCTGCAATTAAATAAACATAATAATTTTCTTAATCTAAGTAGCTGAAAATTACTTAGAATTCCATTGTTAACCACAATGGAGAAGGTATTATTCCTTTAAAAATATAATAATACTTAATAGTCTTATTTTGGTTGCAGTTTTGGTGGTTTTGCTTAGGTGTTTAGTATTGTCCAAGGCAGACACGCAATGCCTAATTCAGAGTGATTTTCAATACTATTTTTGTTAATAGCACATTTTTTTTCTTATAGTTGATGATGATAACAGTGCATCTAATTATCAAAGTTTTCTGCTATTATAATTAATTTATATTTGCTGTGTTTACAGGGTGTTTATGGGTGTTTATGGGTGTTCCCCACCCAAAAACATCTTGGCTTTTATTTACTCTTCTTTCAACATCGAGTTAAGCAGAACTGGTTCAGTAATAATTACAACTTTCTCCCCTCTCAACAGGTTTTCGAAAAATAAGTCTGGACGACCTCCGGAAGGCTTACATTGTCAAAGATGTGCAGCAATATATTCTGCATCGTTTGGACCAGGAAGAAGCCCTGAGACAACACCTCACAAAGGAAACGGCAGAAATGCTGAATCAGCTTCACATCAAAAGCAGCGGTTGCTTTTTGTATCTGGAACGTGTCCTAGATGGAGTTGTGGAGAATTTTATCATGTTACGGGAGATCCGTGATATTCCAGGAACATTAAATGGCCTCTACCTTTGGCTCTGTCAGAGACTTTTTGTGAGAAAACAGTTTGCAAAGGTCCAGCCCATCCTTAATGTAATTCTTGCAGCCTGCAGGCCCTTGACCACCACGGAGTTGTATCACGCGGTGTGGACCAAAAACATGACGCTGACGATGGAAGACTTTCAACGCAAATTGGATGTCCTGTCCAAAGTCCTTGTTGATGGCCTTGGAAATACAAAAATCCTGTTTCATTACAGTTTTGCAGAGTGGTTGCTGGATGTAAAGCACTGTACACAGAAATACTTGTGTAACGCCGCAGAGGGACACAGAATGCTGGCGATGAGTTACACCTGCCGGGCAAAGGATTTAACGCCATTAGAAGCTCAAGAGTTTGCACTGCATCTCATTAATTCTAATTTACAATTGGAGACCTCAGAGCTGGCTTTGTGGATGATATGGAATGGCACACCTGTCAAGGACTCCCTGTCAACCTTAATTCCTAAAGAGCAAGAGGTGTTGCAGCTCCTGGTAAAGGCTGGTGCTCACGTCAACAGCGAAGACGACCGCACATCTTGCATCGTCCGGCAGGCTCTGGAGAGGGAGGACTCCATCCGCACCTTGTTGGACAACGGAGCATCCGTAAACCAGTGCGATTCCAACGGGAGAACGCTCCTGGCCAACGCGGCCTACAGCGGCAACCTCGACGTGGTCAACCTGCTGGTGTCGAGGGGAGCGGATCTGGAGATCGAAGACACCCACGGGCAGACAGCGCTGACTTTGGCTTCTCGGCAGGGGCACACCAAGGTGGTCAACTGCCTCATCGGCTGTGGGGCCAACGTCAACCACACGGACCACGACGGCTGGACGGCGCTGCGGTCGGCGGCGTGGGGAGGGCACACGGAGGTGGTGTCAGCGCTCCTGTACGCCGGGGTCAAAGTGGACTGCGCCGATGCCGACAGCCGGACGGCGCTGAGAGCGGCAGCGTGGGGAGGGCACGAAGATATTGTGCTGAATCTGCTCCAGCACGGGGCTGAAGTCAATAAAGCTGACAATGAGGGCAGGACGGCTCTGATCGCGGCTGCCTACATGGGGCACAAAGAAATCGTGGAGCACCTGCTGGACCACGGCGCGGAGGTGAACCACGAGGATGTGGACGGAAGGACGGCGCTGTCGGTGGCCGCGCTCTGTGTGCCGGCTAGTAAGGGGCACGCCTCGGTGGTCAGCCTCCTCATCGACCGCGGTGCTGAAGTTGACCACTGCGACAAGGATGGCATGACTCCGCTGCTGGTGGCCGCCTACGAAGGACACGTGGACGTGGTTGATCTGCTTCTGGAAGGAGGAGCTGATGTTGACCACACGGACAACAACGGCAGGACACCGCTTCTGGCAGCAGCCTCCATGGGCCATGCCTCAGTCGTGAATACCCTCTTGTTTTGGGGTGCAGCTGTTGACAGCATTGACAGTGAGGGTAGAACAGTCCTGAGCATAGCATCTGCACAGGGCAACGTTGAAGTAGTACGGACTCTGCTGGACAGGGGGCTAGATGAAAATCACAGAGACGATGCAGGCTGGACACCTTTGCACATGGCAGCTTTTGAAGGTCACAGATTGATCTGTGAAGCTCTTATAGAACAAGGTGCTAGAACAAATGAAATTGATAATGATGGACGGATACCTTTCATACTAGCTGCGCAGGAGGGTCACTATGATTGTGTGCAGATGTTACTGGAAAATAAATCCAACATTGATCAGAGAGGCTACGATGGGAGAAATGCTCTCCGGGTTGCTGCCTTAGAAGGTCACAGAGATATAGTTGAGCTACTGCTCAGCCACGGGGCAGATGTGAACTACAAAGATGCTGATGGCCGGCCAACTCTTTATATCCTAGCGTTAGAAAATCAGCTTACAATGGCCGAGTATTTTTTAGAAAATGGTGCGAATGTCGAAGCAAGCGATGCCGAAGGAAGAACAGCTCTCCATGTTTCCTGCTGGCAGGGCCATTTGGAGATGGTGCAGGTGCTGATAACCTACCACGCCGATGTGAACGCTGCAGATAACGAGAAGAGATCCGCTTTGCAGTCTGCTGCATGGCAGGGCCACGTGAAGGTCGTGCGGCTTCTCATTGAGCACGGTGCTCTGGTTGACCACACGTGCAATCAAGGTGCTACTGGACTCTGCATTGCAGCCCAAGAGGGGCACATTGACGTTGTCCAGATATTACTGGAGCATGGTGCTGATCCCAATCACGCTGACCAATTTGGGCGCACTGCTATGCGGGTTGCAGCCAAAAATGGACACTCCCAGATTATTAAATTACTGGAAAAATATGGTGCATCAACTCTGAATGGTTGCACTCCGTCTCCAGTCCACACAATGGAGCAGAAACCCTTACAATCAGTCTCTTCTAAAATGCAGTCCTTAACCATGAAGTCCAATAGTTCAGGGAGTACTGGAGGAGACATGCAGCCTGGAATGCGGGGATTATCCAATGGGCCTGCACATGCCTTCAGTTCTCCTTCGGAGTCTCCCGATTCCACGGTTGACCGTCAGAAGTCATCTTTATCAAATAATTCCCTGAAAAGCTCCAAAAATTCTTCTCTCCGCACCACGTCCTCAACGGCCACCGCTCAGACGGTGCCCATTGATAGTTTCCACAGCCTGTCATTCACGGAGCAAATCCAGCAGCATTCCCTGCCACGCAGCAGAAGCAGGCAGTCCATTGTTTCCCCTTCTTCCACAACTCATTCCCTCAGTCAAAATCATAATTCACCAAGTAGCGAGTTTGAATGGAGCCAAGTAAAACCTAGTTTGAAATCAACTAAAGCGAGCAAAGGGGGCAAAACAGACAGCTCCAGCAAGTCTGGGTCAGCTGGAAAAAAAATAAAGCAGAGTAGTTCCTCCCAACCCAAAGTGCTAGAGTATGAAATGACTCAGTTTGATAAACGAGTACCTATTGCCAAATCTGGCACAAGCATGCCGCTGAAATCAATGCCGCCAGAGCCACAGTGCAAGATTTTGGTCCCTCCAGCTCAGCAAGAAGTTGGTCGATCTCAGCAGCAGTTCCTGATTCACCAACAGAGTGGGGAGCAGAAGAAGAGAAATGGCATTATGACAAATCCAAACTACCATCTTCAGAGCAATCAGGTTTTTCTCGGCAGGGTTTCTGTCCCACGAACAGTGCAGGACAGAGGGCATCAGGATGTGTTGGAAGGCTATCCCCCCGCAGAGACAGAACTCAGCCTTAAGCAAGCCTTAAAACTTCAGATTGAAGGCAGCGACCCAAGCTTCAACTACAAGAAGGAAACACCATTGTAAAAGGTAACTTACCAGTCACAAAGGAACCAAATGTCTGTGTTTCATTTAAAATGTGCTAAAATTACATTTTATTATCATTTGCCATCATAATTGCTTATGTGATGGATGTTAAAATTTTAACCTGGCAAGTATTTCCTTTGCTGTAATTTAAAAGCACCAGCCATGGAGGAATTGGATCACTGTCATATTGTCTGTTGAATTCAGTTGCTCAAATTGTCGCCCACTGTCTTTGATAAGTGAGTTTCATGTAGCACTGATTTGGAATTTCATTTTCAAACATAAGGACAGGTGAGAATTTCAGTTCATGGCATTTTCAAATACCGTCTTTATTTCATTATTTATGAAAATGCTCCTCAGAAAGTTTCTGAAGGTTCTTTTAAGTTATAGGCAACCACTTTTCTGAATGTGGATTTCAAGGGTGAAACATAAGTATAAAATAGTATTCTGAAGCTTTGATTTTATATTTCTGTTACTGTAAAGGTAATCCTACTATAAAAGAGGTGGCTTTTCTCAGTGCAAGATTATAATCTATGTTATGGTACCAATTTTCTGACCATTCTGTTAATCAGTGGAGGTCATTTAGATAGCTCACCTCCTCTCCAATACTGAATTTTAAGCTGGAAAAGTAATTATAAGTCTCTTTTTCAGACATGAATTGTCAGTGAGTCAGCTAAAGTAGTTCTATTTTTCTCCCTCCTCCTGTTGCAATATATGCTTTTTAGGGTATTTGGAATGTATTAATATGTTTTCTATTGGAATTTCAGAAAAAAGCATCATCATTTCAATGTGTGCCCTCCTCTTACTGCTTCCTCGCTTATTTTTGAAAACTTTTTTGTGTGTGTGAATGCAGCATTTTGGACAGCTCAGGCTGCTGCTCCTTAGAACAAGAATGTTCTTGCCAGTTCTGACTCAGTTCTGCTGCAGGTCATCAAAGACAGCATGTTTCTAGGACAGTTGCAGGTGGTGCAGAATCCACACATGAAAGGTTTCCAGCTGTCAAAAACACATAAACAGGCGTTTTCCCAAAATGTCCTGGAAATTGATTTTAATGGGATACATCTGTAGATGTAGCTGAGGTCCCTGGAGAGTTGCAGAGTGATAGAATATTGTGCAGGACCCTGTTGGGTTGACATTTTGGTTAAATTAAAACGTTTGAAACTATAAAGTGTTTCAAAAACATCTGCAGTAGAGCCTGCACGTTTGTAAAATGCAAATTTTACCAAAGGGTCAGATGAGCTGTAGGGCAGGACAGCAGGAACAGGCATGGAGAGGAATCATCAGCTGGGAGAGGAAAGTCCTTACATCTTCGTGAAAGTTATAAGGACTTCAGATTCCCACAGTAGTACATCATGCCCAAACAGGATTAGAATTTATTTGTAATTTTTTCCTGCTTCCATAAAACTTTAAAACGTATAATTAAGGACTGTATTTCCTAACTCTTGGGTGCCTGCACCTGATGTTCATCGCTTGCTTTCATGTTTGACTTTACTGTAAACTCATTGCATGGTTCTGACGTAGAATGTGTTCATCTGACCTGACCTGTCATCAGAAGATGGGTTTTGATGAATTTTTCCATCTTTCTTGATTTTAAAATATGAAGAAATCTGAACATTCCACATATAATACTACATTTTGGCTTTGCTTTATCTGGAACAAATGGTGTGTTACTGAAAATTCACGGTTTCTCTCAGTGAAGTTCTTGGTTATGCAAATGGCTAAAAAAAATGAGGTGTGGATAACCAAGCGGTTCCTTTTGCTTTTCTCTTAACACTTTCCAGAGTGTCACTTTAAAGATGGGAGTTTAGAACAATTCTGTGTGGATTATGACTTGCTTGGCACAGGCTGTAATTTACCTCCTCTTTTGCTAAATCTCAAGCAGAAAAAACGGTAGTTTCCCTGATGGGTGGGTAAATGAATCACCTGTGGGGAATCACATCAGAAATACTCCATGGAAGCATCACAGAATGGCTTTCCTTCCTCGGCTGTTGCTTCCCAGCCCATCCAGGAAGCTTTCCTGTTGTGGGGACCTTGTAGGTGCTTGTGATGGCAGAGAGCACAGGGAATCAATCACAGGACTGGGATTAGGCAGGAGACACTTTTCCTCATCAGGCTGTTGTTGTGTGCTGTTGACTTTAGTTAGGGATGATACAGCTCCGTTTCTGGCAATACTGTTTGTGTTTCAGACTATTTCAAAGCTGAATCTTTTTATTTTATACTTCCAGGCCAATTCCATGATGCTGTGAACAGAAGCGCTTCTGCTCCCGATGATTTATCAGCTGGCTGGGATGAAAGCAAACAATGCTTGTTTAGTCCACCTAGAAATTCAAGAATGTGATTCCTACAGTACAGTTACCTTAATTACTGTAACGTGCCTACATTTTCAGGCTGCCTTCTCAGTATAACCCTCTGTGCTTCGAAATTTTATTTTGTGTACTTTGTATTTAATACACAGAATGAGCACTTTTTTTAATTGCAGAAAGATATATGCTGTATTTCCCTGACCACAGCTGAAAATGGTAAGAACCAGGAATTCTGATTTCCTGTTCCAGATTGCTTGGTAGAGGTGCATGTGCCACAGTGAACTGTGTTATGGAAAAGGCAGTGCTTTTTGTATTTATTTTTCTGTGGCTAAAGAAAATACGCAACGAGTTTGTCACATTTGCGTTGTTGTCATGTATTGTCAGTTCCCCGTGTACTTCAAAAGGTTCCCTCCAGAATTACAAGTCTTGTAACAGTATTTTATAAATACTGTACTTGTGTGTTCTGTCTGTGTAATTGCTGTTCAGTGGTGGCAAAGAAGTCGGACTGCAACCACCTGCAGTTTCTTTGGGATTTTTAAGAGGCAAAAATCTTCTCTCTGGTACTACAGCACCAAATCTGGATGGCAGACTGGGACCACTGAAAGCAATAGGCAAATTTTGGACACTTGGTCTTCAATAGCCTCTATTATTGCTACGGTGATGAGGTAACTAATTATGGGTATGTCTGAGGTGCTAAAAGGTCTGATCCTGCTTTCTTGTATATCTCTATACATTAGAAACAGCTCTTTCTTTTTTCCAAGGCAAAGGACTATTTTTGGGAACGTCAGTAAAGCAAACCATGGAAAATACAGACCCTTTGTGAGTGAGGCTGAGAGAATATGGAGCGAGAGTGCAGTGAAAAGCACAGTGGCAGCATTGCCTGGGGAGTACAGAGATTACTGAGTTAGCCCTGTCCTGAGACAATAACTCCTTAAAGCACAAACTTGTATGAATGTGGTTACTGCTTCACGGGGATCAGGTAGAGCCAGCATGTCTCTGTACCTGGAGCACGGTTAATCAGCAGTCGGGAAGGTCCGTCTATGGATAACAGAAAGGTGGTTTCCTGCTCTTACAGCAGGAATGTTGTACTTGTGTGAAAGAGAGCAAAGTCAAGGTCATTGCTGTGAAAATAAGCAGTGTGAGTTTTTCCTTTGAATGTGCACATCTTACTTGCACAGTTCTGCAAGTGATAAAATGAAACAAGTGGGTTCTTTTCTCCTACAAATGCAAGCTATATTCTCCTATTCACCATTACACAGCCTTGCTCTTTACAAGATAAGCCTATTTTTGTATGCAAGTATTTCTTCTAAAGGTTTGGGTTTCATCTTTTTCGTACTCTAATTCTGATCATTCCAGAAATAAGATGATAGAGAGCTGAGGTTATTTTTCATAGATGATTAATTAGATCCTTAAACTTTGATGAATGGCCCCTGGATATAGATGTAGTGCATATTCCAAGACACTAAAGGGCTCCATGTCTGGTTATTATGATCAACTGTCATCAGAATACTTTTTTTTTTTTTTTTTTTTTAAATCTTGCACCTCCATTTTTTATTTGCTTTTTTTCCTAAATGAAAAAAAAAAGGATCTTTTCTAGTCAGGCATTCAGCATATAGTAAAATTAGATGTTAGAAGCTTGCACACGGCAATACGGATTATTCTGAATGTCTCATGTATTGAATTTCTTGTCCCCGTGGGACAATTATAAAATAAACATAACAGGAGTCTGGCAGAATGGCCTTAAGAGGGTTAGTGGTTTAGAAAAGAGAAGTTCCAAAATGTTCTCAGCAAACTTGTTCCAAACCTCAAGTATAGTACATTTGCAATACTGTGCAAGAATACGACTTTTCTTAGTTATTAGATGTATGTTTTGTTCTGCGGAAAGGGATCCCTGAATGCCAACATTTTTTCTACTGACCTTGACTGTCATTGGGATTATATTTATTTAATTTTATTGTATTGTTATTAATTGCACCTTGTGGACAGAGGACATAAATATCTGGCCAATTTCACAAGGGGCCACAACTTACAGATAGTCTGGTGGGTTTCGTGTGAATAGTATCTACATTTGAAACAGTCGGTGGGGAAACCCTCTCTCTAAATCAGCAGAAAGTAGGCCTGTCAAAAATGTTTTCAGAATGACAATTCTGCCACATCAGATCCCTTTGGAAGAGGGCATGAATTGCTTTAAATCATCTGTTTTCTCTGAAGGTCTGTGTAATTCCACATTGCTGTTTGTGTGTGATTTTTAGCATCACCATTTGTGAGGGGTTTGTGTGCCAAGCAAGGTTGCTGTTGCCCCCTTGTTCCCTCTGCTCTGGCCTATGCCATCTGTAAATGGAGTTGAGCAGAGAGGTGTAGCTGTGACTCAGCACAGCTCCTTCTGCCAGGGCAGCAGTTCTCACCACCCAAAAAACTTGAATACAACAGGAATCCTTTTTTTCTTCATCCCATTTTGCTGGTCCTTCCAAGGTCATCTCCACAAGACATCCAAAATTCTTGATGGGAGAGCTGGGGAAAAAGACTGTTTTGTGGCCACAGATATCAATACTGTGTGCATGTGGAAAAACTCACCTGGAGAGAAATGCATTAAGAGATACCGAGGCACAATTGATGCATTTTTGTCTTCTCTGTGATCAGTATTGAAAACATTACCATTTCTTTAAAACTAAAAAGGTGTTTTCCCTCCTCAGTTACTCTGCTATGCAAATGTCTGTTATGCTTAATATTCCCCATCTGAACTCCTCAGTTAACTTGGTTTGCAGATAGACTTTTTTCCTGGAGTGGGTTGTAAATAGCCTTTAATGTACATTGAATGAATTTCACATTGTAAAATTTTTATTTTATTCCTTGTATTATATTATGCAAAAAATCCCTGTGTATATTAAAGTGCATAATAAATATATTTGCTTTTCAGCAGACATCTAACTGTTTTAATTTTTCTACCTCATTTCCTGGGATATTTCAGGAAAAGGTTATTAAACTTGATTAACTTTCGTGTAGTAACTAAATGAAGCGTGATGTGTGTGTCCGGTAAGCAGCCCAGGCTAGCAAACCTCAGACCCTGGCATTAATTCCTGTGACTTTGAACATTTGCAGGAGAAGATTTGCTGCATGTCCTTCTGTTTAAAATGACCATTATATACTGTAAATATTATGAGGGCAAATAAATTCATGATTTCAGTTGCTGTAAGTTCTTTACAAGTTCAAATGGGTTTTGTTAATTATTGCCTTGATGAGTGTCTCTCTGTCGAATTTTCAGTTTAAGCAAAAGCTCTCTTTATGATGGTGGCTCCCAATTTTTTTTTAATGTGTTATTAGAAAAGGTAGGGGAGAGAACTTTTCTGGTCCTTGCAATAATACCCTTTGGCCCTATGATCTTGGCTCACTTCTTCAGATGGTAAAGCCGCCATGATTTCTCTGCAGAGGGTTTTTAGTGTGAAGGAGGAGTTTGGCTGTGCCTTCTGCAAATGATGCTTCAGATTTGCCCCCCAGGCATTTTGATTCACACAGATCCCAGCAGCTGGTACATATGGCTCGACTGATTCCTAAGATTAGGTGATAACAAAATTGTCATTGTCTGCTGACTTGTTTTCTGTGGATTTCTTTTGTTTCTCACAGCAGTTATTGACCCTCTTTCGTTAAGTTCTCCATCTGAAGTAACAAAATATGAGATATGTTAGTCCAGTGGCTGTTTTTCATTGAAGCAAAGAATTTTCACTGAATTAATTTTTGAATACGTTCTATTATGTTCCAGAGACAGACATTTTCTTCAGATAAACACTGTAATAATATTTAAATAAAATTATTCAACATCTGTTTTAAATCTCTTATTCTATGGAATATACACAATCACATTAAATAATGCTTCACATCTTCTGTGAGATCTCTTGCAACAATTTGGCTTGTGTATTACATGTGTTTTCCAAAAGAAAGCTGAGATGGTTGGCACAGTAAACTGAAGTCTTTCAGTTGGAGGCCTTTGGAGAGACAGCAATGAGTTTGGCCTTGATCTAAATCTTAATCATTTTGTGCTACAAAGGGTCACAGAAACAGGGTATGGGACTGAGAAATCTAGTTGGCAAATCATTTTGATAAAAAAGTCTCCAAATGTGTATGCAGGTAATATAAACAGATTGACCTCTAGAATTAAAATGTATTTTGCTGGTTGTGGGGACAGAATAAGGTGTTGGGGTCTGGTTGTTGGTTTTTTATTTCCCCCAGTAACTTTTTTTTATGTAGCTAGCAGCTTTTAGGCCCGCATCTCCTAGGGAAAAAGGTTTTTTTGAAATATTAAGGTAAGTAATAAAATTCTCTCCTCTTGGAGTTAAGGCTATGAGCAGAGCTATTATGTGCTTGTTATGTCTTGGTGAACATTAGGCAATCTCATAGAGAGACTTTAAAATTCAAAACTTTATCCATAACTGACAAAGACAGAGTGGACCTTTTATATGATTTATTCTGTCATCTTCCAGTATGCTGGCTATCCAGTTCACCACTGTGTTTTCCCCAAGAACAAAACATTCCTGTCTTGCTCCAGCTTTAGTAATAGTTCTGTTGCTGGTTTTTCATACTGCTCTCAAGAAGGGTGTTACTCTTTGCCAGTAAATCCCAAAGCACTTCACAGAAAACACAGGAGAAATACTGAGATGAAGATACATTTGCTCTGTCAGTCGCTGAACAGGCTCAAAATAACGTCAGGAAAAGCCCCTGGGCCTCTCCCAGCACTAGGCAATTCTGCTGCCTTGAATAACCTGTTATCTGGCATTAACTCATCTCCTGCTTTTTTTTACTTTTTTTTTCCCCCGGTTGCTTTTTTTAGTTGCTTTTTGTGCATTTGCAGTGCTGCTCGCTGGAGGCTGTCCATGCAGCTGGGTGTCGCCAGCTCCAGCTCCTGGCTGGCTGCTGGAGCTGTGGGAGAGGAGTCAGCTCCGCTCTGGAGGCTGCTCTGCCAGCAGATTCCTGCAGGGTTGGGCCAGGGTTGGGACCACCTCGCTGCATCCGGCCCGTGCTGAGCAGCGTGGCACTGGGAGGGGAGCTTGCCAAGCTCGCTCTGGAGTTTGGCTCATTTTTCCTACTCCAATCAGAGCTTTCAAAACAAAAAAAAACAAAAAAAAAAAAAAAAAAAAAACAAAAAAAAAAAAAAAAAAAAAAAAAAAAAAAAAAAAAAAAAAAAAAAAAAACCCCAAACAGACTTATCCAGGAGCCTCGTTGACAGGTGAGAGCTTTGTGAGAGCCAGTACTGAGCATGCATCCAAGCCTTCGTGTCCCAATGCCAGTTTTCTGCTAATACAACTCTCTGAATTGAATGGGAGATAAAGCAGTTTGAATGTTTTCTGTCTCTGCTAACATTTTATGTCTCCCCTGTGCCTTGGTTAGCTGTCAGCCTGCTGATGAATTAATGGGGGTGCCTGTTTCTGAAGGCTGTCATTTGATGGTATTCATGGTGTGGAGAGACAAGATCCTTTTACAGACACGGTGCTCAAAGCAGAGTTGTTTTTCAGAAGCTGGATAGGACCAAGTTGCATATTTTCCCTTCCAGCTGGACTTCTCCATACAGGAGCAGGAGCAAAACGTGGTGTACCTGGACCAGTGATGTACAAGGTTTAGTTGGATGAGAAGAAAGCAGAGAGGAAAGGTTCACGTCATCTCTGAAGCCTTCAAAATGCAGCTCACTCTTTGCTACATCTAAAAACTTTACTGCTAAAGCAAATTTTGAGATGATTAGAGGGTGCATAATTAAGAGTCCTCATTTGGCTGCTGGAGCAGTTCACTGCAGATTGGGAATGAGGCAGAAGTGCACTCGCTCTGACTCTGTTGCAGTTTTGGCCCTGGTAACACCACGGTTAATTCACTCTACTTGTGCTCTGCTGAGATTTCCCACAAGAGCCCTGGATGGAGTTGGTTTTGAAATGCTTTTGCTAATTACTTTTTTAACATGTGAAATTAATGAACAAAATTATTCAGGGACATTACATGGAGTCAAGACTTCAGCGGTTACAATCCACTTCCATAGCAGTATTTGAATCAGAGTGTGGTTCCCTTCACCTGAGGAAAGGTAGCAAAATCTGTACCTAAATTGATACTAAAGTGCTTTTTGGCTCACTCTGCTGGCTCATTTATATGCAGCCTATTTTCTAAAAAGGGTAATTCTTTCCTCTTTGCCAGGATGGAATGATTGATTTAAGAACAGCCATTTCAGGACACACCAGAAATTCATCCAGCCCTCCAATCTGTCATTAGCAATTACCAATATCAGATGTGAATAGAAAAGTACAACAACAGGGTAAATTTTCAGTTATTTTTCCTATAAATGTTCTCCAGCTGCTAATGGTTCAGGGATTTCCAAACCAAGAGACAATGTCTTTATCATTAATATTTTCTCTGTCAGTCATTGTTAACTAAGCCAGGAACAAGTGGCTGAGATTGAAAAAGTGCACTGTAATTTATAAATCATATTTGTTCTTTAAGGATGACACCACTGGACAATCAGCTACTGAACACCAGTTTTAAGCCATGAGTAGATTTATACCAGGTCTCTGTATGTCCAAAAGAATTTGATCTGGAATAAATGTTGAGCAGTTCACATGAGCATCATACAATGCAGAAAGTAAAGATACTATTTGAAGCACGAGGATTTCCTTGCATCTGCTGAAAACCTGTTTTGCAACAAACTAGAAGGAACATTTCCGTGTCCCAGATCCATGGAGGGAAGTTGGTCGATCTTTTTGCATAGAGACAAGACAATCCAGGAAAGTCGGAGTTATTCTTCCCGTATAAACAACACAAACAAACTTGAATATTGATTCGCCGCCTCTCCAGTTCTTAGCCAAAGCCATCAGGTGCTGGTAATAGGGAATGCACACTGTAAAAAATGAGTGTTGTCCAGATTAACAGTGGGCACAAAGGGGAGCACAGGTGCAGGAGCATATTTCCATGGCGCTGGTCGGCAGTGCCGCTGTGCAGCACAGCAGGAACCAGGTGAAAAGGAAAATTACTCTAACAGATGTACTCCTTTCTGTATTTTCTAAGCTCCCAGTTTGCCAAGCCGTATCCCCAGGATGAAGCACTTTCCTACAGAAATAATGATGGTGTTTGCCTTTTCAATCTGTTTTCATTTAACTCTGGGATTTTCACACATCACACGGACAGTGACTAGAAGTTGCCAAGTAGCGTCAGCTGCTTTAAACTTGATATTCCCCACACTCCTCATCTATTCCTTCAGAAACAAAACAGGTTTCCACAACTTAGGTAGCACCATGGTTGAAGTATGCCTTGGCTCCTCCAGTTTTCCCTCTCTGGCAGGACTGCTAGGTTGTGGGCACCTTGCCTCACATGGAAAAACCAGTCTCAGTTAAATCTGCTCTGTTCTCATTTAGGCATCCTAATGATTAGGGGGTGGAGTGGTGCTGAGATGGACAGACGGGACGGATGTGGAAAAGAGGCTTGGTCTGTTGGATGTATGTATGTTACATCCCAGGGGGAAGCATGGAATACCTTGTTTGAGCACCCAGCTCTTCGGTGGGCAGCACAGGCTAACCAGAGAGCTGCCCGTCAGTGCCAAATGAGAGGTGAGACTGGGAACCAAAGCCTTCAAAAACACACCAGGGGCTCATTTTTGGCACCTCGGAGGAGGAGGGGCTGTCACTGCAGAGCATGGGGGCATGGCAAGAGCCGTACTAGAAAGGTTCTCCTCGGCTGGACATAGCATGGGATATGAGGTATGGGAGCTTTACCTTGTGAGAAGAGAGCACTGGTCATCTGCCCAAGAAGTTGCTGAGACTGACGAGAGGCCCTGAAAAGTTAGGTGTGATCTTATGACCAAGTAAGTGACAGAACGTCTTCATCCTCCTCCTAATGTAGTCTGGGCTGTCCCCTGCTTGGGAACAGCTGGTGGGAGGACTTTGGATATCAAGGCGCTGCCGTAGCCTTAGGGTAGAAAACAGGCTAGCACAGGGTGACCCCTCCCTTCGGAGGAGGACTTTAATCCATGCATGTATTAGTTTGAAATTACATAAGGCTGTTTAAGTGTGTTTCTTCCATTTTGGGGTCGTGTGCCTAAGACTGTTGTGCAATTATGACCAGCACTAACTGGTTCTGTGCGGCACTGCTGGGGCTGCAGTGTGGTCGGTGCATCCAGAGCTGGAGCACAGCAGCTTTCCTGGGGATGAATCCCAGCCACCACCCCGGACTGACGGCTGCCAGCAGGCTTGGCTCCCCTGGGAACAAGCTGAGGGCTATTCAAAGAGCTTGAATCTCTCTCTAAACATGAATTGCAGCCAGTTTATGACACAGTTCATCCTCTGTTAGCTGGGATTAATCACGGAGTCTCCAGGTCCACTCCCTCAAACATTAGCGCTGCGGGATGTGCCTGGGAATGCCGTGCGCGCACTTCCACTCGGAGGCCAACAGGTTTATTGGCCCCAAGGCAAAGCTGGCTTTTCCTGACCTGTGCTGGCTCCTACAGGGCGCATTCATGCAGACACTGAGCAGGCAGAAGGAGGTGGTTAAAGCCAGCACAGCATCCTTGGCGACAGGACCAAGAGGAGAGACCCCGCGTGTCCCAGCCCAGCCCCAGGACTGCGATCAGCACGGTGCTGATCCCCACTTTCTTCCCGAGGAAGGTGGGTCCACCTTCTTGGCAGGATTTCCCCCCCCAGCACCAGGTTCAGAACAACATCTCTGCTTGCTTTCCATAACCAATTTAATCCCCAAATAACTGTTCAAGTTGAAGATTACTGTATAGTGAGAATGAGTTTACTTTAAGGTAATCCAAATGGAGCATGATGGAATAAATACTGCTTCACTCTCTCTTACTATTTCATCTGGCAGTGGGTGAAGGATCTTTTGGAACGGCTAACTAAAAGAGGAAAGCTTCTTCACACAGCAAGAATTTCCATATTGCTTTTAGAAATTAGTTAAATAAAATGAAAGAAAGCAACCCTGAATCCCTTTCCTCCCAGCAGACTGCAGCGTCTCGGAAAGAACAATGCAATATCATGTATGAAAATGCAGGCATAACTCCCAAATGTTTTCCCTATCTCTGGTTTTATTGCTTCAACAGCAGCTTATGAAACATTAGTGTAAAAAGACTCAAAGCATGAGTCTGAGAAGATGCAGAAAACAATAAAGTAAATCCCGCAGGAACAACTGTCACTGTCCTTCAGCATTCCATTGTTCAGTGTATAGGACCAGAATGTCAGTCATTTATCACTTATTGATCACTTTATTACTAGGCATTAGTATAGGAGTTCTATAGCTGAAATTCCACTGAAAGAACAGTGTTTTACTGCTGAGTTCAAAACCCATGAAAAAATACTTTCAGAAACATTTATGATTGCATTTAATCTGTGACAAATCACAGGGGAATACAGTTTGTCCAGTCCTTGGCATTAACCAGATGCAGAGGGATTCAGGCTTCTCCACTGTACAAGAAAATGACTCACATATTCCTTTTTCATCCTAGGGGACAGATGAAAAACTGATTGCAGGCTTTCTTGTCACTATCCTTTTTTTGCTCTTGGACTAGTCCTGTGCTCAAGCTGGGTTTAAGAAAAATAAAAGATATTTATGTCTAAGAGGTTAAGTATGCTTTGGCTGTAGTCGTGAGTTAGTCCCAGCTGTGGCACTGTGCTAAACTTGTGATGTATCCCAATCCTGAGGCATGGTGACAGGGAAAAACCTTGAGTATTTGCCCCATCCCATTTATGTGCTGTTTTTCCTCTGCTGGCTTTGCAGACTTTCTTAACCACAAGACATTGGAGACTGTGCTGGCAAATTGCAATCCAGATTAAAAATATATCTATATATACACTTTGTTTTCAAGGACCTTACATCCAATGGAAGTTTGGCCCCGTGAAATGATGTTTATAGTACTGTATTTTGATAACTATAAATGCTGTTGAGACTCAGAGCCCAGTACAACTGCAGTCATTACAAACCCAGAGAAATTGTATTCAGGCTCGTGCCAACAAATTGTGATTAATTTCTTTGTTGTGGTGCAAGCTGGTTTCTGAACGTGTTCCCCATTAGCTCTGTGAGCAGCCGGTGCAGTCACTGGCACTCTTCACAGAACTCATCCACCCTCCCTTCCGTATCATTGCCTGCAAAATGCAGTGTGCAAAGCCCTGCGTGGCTTCCTGCCCTCTATCTGTACCTCCAAACAAGAAAATGCTTCTCCTTTAACTGCTCTGAGGAGGCATTTGGGACCAGCAAAGATGAGGGTACTGCTTTCTTTTATAGCAATTGCATATATAATTATATACATAATATGTACATTTTTTTAATTACACATTACTACATATATGAAAATAGCAGTGGTTCATCTAAATTGAAACTCTTCTGTGGAAAGAAGACTCAGAGTCAGCTCCAGTTTTAATTTTCTGCAAAGTTTGAAATCACTGAAGCGTTTTCTTTTGTGATTTTGTAACTTCAATTTTTTAAAGTAAAACTTACAGAAGTAAAAGGCAGGCATAAAAATGGGGGCTTGAGATGCAAGGCAGCATTTTTTAGTTGATTTGATGCAGTTTCCTCCCTTTTAGATCTCTGGGTCAGGGTGGTTTTCAGATGTTGAGCCTGAAGTCCTTAAACACAAAAAGTTTAATTGTCACCCAGCTTTAATTCCCAGTCTTTTCGCCATATGATCTTATAATCTACTGTGTGCCAGGTTTTCCAAAGTGTAGGTTTTTACCTGCTTTTAGCTTGTTTTATTCATTAAAATCATTTGGAAGTATGAGCAAGCATATCCCAGCATCTCATTGCTCTGCTTCCTGGCTTTCCTCTGTCCATCAGGCACATGGGAAGAGGCACAGACACGGCTTTGTGGGAAGCAGTGGTGAGGCTTAAAAGCAGGTGCGACGGCACCAGAGCACGTGGAGGAGAAAACTCATTTCCTCCTCTGGCATATTTTTCCCTTGATTTAATAATTGCAAGCACCCTATGGAACTAAAACCCGAGCACGGGCGGGTTATCTGCTGAGGTGTAACGTTTCAGAGCCTCTGCTCAGAACAAACAAAGCGAGGCATGTGTGCTTGCACAGAATGTATTAGTTTGTACTTCTGATGCCTTGGGAAGGCTGAGCTGGAACAGAGACTGGACAGAGCTAGAGAATAGAGTAGGTATTTATTGAAAGGCTTTAGGGTACACCTTGGGCGGGACAAGAGCCTGGCCAGGGCTACACCTAAGGGGGACCCAAAATGGTCACAAAATGGACAACCGGTCACAAGGTCCCACACTTCTATAAGTTTTGGTCCATTTGCATATTGGGGTTTAATTGTCCAATTACAGCTTTGGGTTGTGAGGTCCCATCCTTCTTGTTTCTCTCGTCAGTCCACTGTTGTTTGTGCTTTTGGGACTGAAAACTTGTACTCATTGTCCTTGGTCTCCATCTGGAAAAGGATTTATTTTGTCTCCCTGCTATGTGAAGAGAACTCACTGACACTTAATATGAGGCTCAGAGCTACACCCCTAGGCAGCACAGAGTCTGAAAAACATGAAAGCTGAAACTTCAGGCATCATTTCTCCCCCACCAAAAATGGAGCATTTTTGGTCAAAATGAGGACAGTCGGGTTCATGGTCATAAAAAGATGTAGGCCTGGAACCTGGTGTGTCCAACAGGCAGGGATTATAGAGCCTGATGCTTTGTCCAGCACCTAAGCTACAAGGGGAGGTTATATATATCTAAGGGAGAGATTTTTAAGAAGAGGATGATGAAACAGGTTGCCCAGAGAGATGGTGGAGGCCTCATCCCTGGAAACATTCAAGGCCTGGTTAGATGGGACACTGACCTAATTGAGCATGTTCCTGCTCATTGCAGGGGAATTGGTCCTTCCCAACCCCCACCATTCTCTGGTTCTTTCATCTCAGATTGCCCAGAAAACCCATCAGGTTTATAATCCTCAAGTATAACCAACTTTCCTTTACACCTAGAGTAGCTTCATTGAAGTTAACTTTAGAGTGGTGCAGATGGAGCCATCAGTGGTGAGGAAAAGAAAGGTAATCTCTATTTGCAGGAAAATGTTATGGTGAACTGTGCTGACTTGATTTATCAGGACAGAAATAAGGTCTTTGTTCCTTTATAAGAATGGATAATTATGTTTATTTTAACCACAGCAAACTGTTTGGAGCTGACTACAGGAGATGAAGTAGCTGCTGTGTGATCTCACTCTCCATGGTTCAGAAGTTACATTCTTCTGTCTTAAAACTTCCATCAATACTGGCTTCCGAACAGTTAACGAGCCTGGTAGAAGATTATACAAATTTGGCATCTAAGGCAGCTTTAATCAGACTGAAAGTCATGTAGTACAGAGCTTCTGGTGCTGTTATTTACTGCACTACATTCATTTCTCTCTTCCTTAGAGCCACAGCTCTGCCTAAAGTCATATCACCTACTGCTGTGATCAGATTTCACAAGTTAGGCAGAGTCACACCAGATCTGTGCGTGATGGGAGCCCTTAAAAATACATCTAGTGCTGCAGGCAAAGGCATCTGAGTCTCAGCTGGATGCTTCTGCTGCTTCTTGGGGGTCTCTTGAGATGGATTAAAAGATATTTTTGGCACACAACATGACTGCAGTATGAAGGAAGAAGGGTGCAGGAAATGCTCCTTCTCTTTTCTGTCTCTTTAATCCCTTTTTACTTTTGTCCTTCTCTTCTCCCCAAGCCTTGTGAATGAAAACTTTCTCCTGAGATGCTCTGTAACTTCATCTTGGAAGCAGGACTTTGTTGTGCTGCCTCCCCAGAACTGATAAGGTGTCTCTCTACCTCCCTGCTGGTGCTTCTTCATTCCTCACTGCCAGCTTTTTGACAGACACACACAAATGTCACTACTAAACCAAACCTAGTTGCTTACAATTTTGTTGTTGCTGTCATTATTATTATTACTATTGTTATTATTATTATTTTAGTTAAGGGCACAAAAGTGTCTTTCTTCCTAGCAGAAGGAACCTAGCAAATGTTCCTTGAGTTCTTAAGACCTGCAGAAAATGATAGTTCACATCCTCCTGTATCCTTCTTTTATTAAAGCAAGTGCTAAATCTAATTATATAGACCCTGGGGCGATTGCTGGCTCCATTCAGACACGAGTGTTAATGAGAACAATGCTTTTTTTTTTTTTTTTTTTTAATTCACCATAAAACAAGGCTTGTTGCCTCCAGCTCTCTGCTGCATAAACCCTGGGATGTATTTTTATATCTCTCCATTTGGTTTGGCATTATCTTGCAGAGACTGTTTGACAATAACTTTTAATTTGAGGAGATGCTGCTGCAGACTGTAATTAAGGGAGGCAGTTGGGTGTTGGGGTTGTTGTTTTTTTTTTTTTCCAAAGAAGGCAATCAACAGATTCAGCAGAATCTTTTAAAAGACCAGGAGACCTCCTCCTTGTTAAGTTGTTTAGAGAGGATGTCTCCTAGAGCTTTTTTTTCCCTTGAGAAAATAGCCTTCTTTTCAAATATATTAAATATATCAAGGTATTCTATAGATTGTCTTCTTTAAGGTTACTTCTTAAGGTTTTGATGATGTAACAAAAACAAAATTGGGAAGTGTTTTGCTTGTAGCTGGGCTCAAATTTCATTTTGAAGGAGAAGGAGCCTTTTCATTATTTCTGAAATAATTGCTTGGCATAATATAATCTCCTTTGTAATGTTTAGACAGAAATAGTTTCTATATAAATAGAGACATTTGATGTTAGAGTAACCTAATCTTTGTTTTGAGCACTGTGATACTTCAAGCCTTATTATAGGATCAAAAGGTTTTCATATCAGCAGATAGCTGTTAAAAAAACAATTTTAATGATAATTGAAGGCCTAATTACTTATTTTGTAATACTTAAAAAATATGTTTACTACTTCAAGACTTGCTAAGATAGAGACAATAGCTCTGCCAATTTAAGCCCAAGGAACTCATAAAATATGAATTTGAAAGGGCTGCTTAAAAACAAAAAGTAAAGGTTCTTTTCTTTAAAAAAAACTTCTTAAATTGAGCTAAACTAGAATGTACTTTCAGCTTAAAAGAGTTCTGATAGTGGCAGTAACTGCATCAATAGATTTCCACACAAACCACAGAGGAGGGCAGTGATTGTGGCTCTTGTTTTACAGAGAGCAAAGTTTAAGAATGGAGTAGGAGGTACTGCAGAAGGCATCCCGTCCAGATGCCAAGGAATGGCCAAGTTCTCACCCAGTCAGTGTGAAAAAGAGGATATCAAAGTGATATTTCCATCTCTTTTGCAACCACAGGCTTGTTCCATCCGTGAGGATTATCAGTGATTCTGTCAAGAGCAGGAGATTTCACAGCAATCAAATAAAAGGGATTACATTTGCTGTCACTAGGATGGTTTCTGAGAGGAAAACAAGGGAAGATGTAAGAGTTATCGTATGGAAACCAAAATCCAGGCAAGGTTTTCAGCTTTGTTTTATCAATGCTGCTCAACATTGCACTCTGCTGTGCTTACAGTATTCCTTGGATGGAAAAAGAAGGGATAATATCACTTGCTTTCTCCAAAACAAGATCATCCTCATCATGGAGATGCAGACTTGTGGAAAACCACACACTTTTTTCTGAAAACAATTTTATTTGTAGGGTTCTAAAACAGAACCATGGAATGCTCTGGGTTGGAAGGGATCTTAAATATCATCCAGTTCCACACCCCCTCCCCACCCTGGGCAGGGAATGTGAGCTGCATAAGTACCAGATGAAAAAAACCAAACATTTATAAGTATGCTTCAAGAGGGCTTTCTGGACTGCTAGGAAACTGGTTTAAAGCCTTTGAGCTCCAGCTATCCTCAGGATTATACTAGTTGAGCATCTCTGCTGGGGCTTCTGGTCAATGGCTTAATAGTTGCAGTGTCCTGTGTCAGGGATTATGAACTCCCACATGTCCGGTGCCAAATTGCTCGTGACTTGGTTTAGCAGAGGAAAAAAGCTCTGAGATTGCACCTGCTACTTTTGATAGAGTCACAACAGTTCATGCCAGCCAGCTCAGAGCCATTGTGCAGGGTAAATGGAAAATGGGATGGTTTCAATGGGATAGCAGAGCGCTGAAGAGAACTAGGCACAGCAATTATGATATATGTATTTTTAATTAAATTTCATAGATTTTAAATGTCGTTCCAAGCGGGGAGAATTCCCAAGGCTACCAATCATTTTGCACCACTTATAATATTCATAAAGTGCTGCTACCTTTCATCAAGTCACTGAAAAAAAAAAAAAAAAAAAAAAAAAAAAAAAAAAAAAAAAAAAAAGAAAATCCTTGAGCAAAATGTGGCAGATTTATAACTCTGGAAAAGTTGGCAAGAATGACAACATCGATATCCAAACTTCAATTTTGGCACTGTTTGCTGTTCATTTAATCTTTCTGCTTTAATCTCGGCAAATGAAATCAACTTAAAACCTCTGATTTTTGTTACTCTCCAAGCTAATTCTAGGGCCAAAAAAAGAATCTGTGATGAATATGCCTGAAGGATAATGGAAATTGCTGTGCTTGTTGTTTGCATTAGTGTAGGGTATGCTTTGTACTATATATGCAAAAGTGCTACTGCTTTATCATCGTATGTGATCTTCTGCTGTAATACTTTCCTAGTGTTTCTGTTTGCATTTAATTTTTCCTTGATATCTGTAGAATACAACTTTCCAGAGGCAATATCCTGGTAAAGAAAAGCCCAGGGATATATTTCTACTGAGCAAAACCTCTGAAAAGAAAGGGAAAACAGATAAAGTCCCCCCACAAGAAATATCTCCTCTAGAAGATTCTGCTATTGGAGATATATAATTGCCCAATCTTTCCCATCCTGGTATGAAGCATATAATTAACTGACATCCTCCCTCCTCTGCATGGATTCAATTAGAAAATGATTAAGTAAAGTATTGCTGGAGCTCAGTGCAAGGAGGACTCAGATATTTCCTCTCAGTATCTCAGCATCTAAGACAATCACATCCACTGTATCTTCTAAACTGCTCAAAGCAAGGGCTGCAGCAATCCACGGAGGCAAAACATGAATCAGGAAAAACTGTTGTGTAAATAAGCTGGCAGACAATGCCAATGAGAACACTTTTTAAATAATAAAGGTAGGAATGACTCTCATTCACCTCTGAACCTGAGCTTTTCTTTAACAGGGCCAAGAAAAACTACCTGAGCGAGTTCCATGGCCTCTTTAACAACAGTCATTAGACAGTATTGTTTATATCCCTTTGAATGGAATTATGAGAGCATTGTGGGAAGGCTACAATAATTGTTAAAAGCTAATAATACATATGGTATTTGATGATTTGTTAAATTAATGAATCGTTATATACCTCAGATATGCAGTAACTGTGACTCTGGCAAGTATCAATTTATAATTTAACTGTAGCAAGATTGAACTTAATGGAAAAACTATTAAATTAAGAATATGAAATCTTCCCGAAAATATGCCATGTGCAGTGAAGACTGCAGAGCCTCTAGCTTCTAATCTCTTCCCTGACTTCCACATATCTGAAGCAGATCTTTTGTTAAATCAATTCATGAAATGAAATTATAAGTTAAGGAGAAGTGCAGGAGAAAATATTCTTCATAAGTCATTTATATATATGTGATAGATAAAAAGATGAAAAAACTTGAGCAATTAAAATTACGTGCACTTTGCTAAACCGTTGCAGCTGTAGTGAGCTCTCATTCACTTATGGAGGTATAACTAGTTAAAATGCCAGCTCCACACTTCATTTCCATAAATGAGCAATCCCAGCACTGGGAGTTTGTGCACAGCAAATCCATATCTGTAATCTGGAGTCAGCCGTGGAGGCTGCAAGAGTAGTTTTTCCACAATCAGTTATTTTTTCCAGCACATGAGCCCTGAATCTGGTTCCAATTTTCCTGGCAGTGTGCATCGAGTATTATTCCTGACAAATGCTGTCTCTCTGAATGGTTTGGGGTTTGCCATGTGTCAGCAGGACCCCTGTGGCCAACTGCAGGCTCCGTCCCTGGCCCAGTGAAGTACAACCCTTGGCACTGTACAGCCTCTGAGGAAAATGCCAATTATTTCTACTCAAAGAATGCAGATATGGTGATTTACAGAGATACGTGCATGTATCTATGGGTTAGATCTATGTGGTAAGAATTTGAGAACTCAGCCTTTTCTCCAGACTGAGGGATGCACCAGCCTGGCAGCACTGTGTGACGAGTTTATGGTGACAACTGTGGGATTTCTGCTGGCATTATGCTGATTTACTGGGAATAAACTGCCCATAGCTTGTAAGATGGGCTTGTATTAACCCTGAACTACAAAGAACTTGTTTCTAAGTTGGTAAACAGAGTTTACTTGGTTAGATCACGGGATTTCTGTAAATACCATCCCATGCTGACACAATGCTATCTGTCCTGCTGTGGGTTTAAAACAGACTTTGTTCTGCTGTAATTCCTGCTTTTTCTCTGCTAGCATCCAGATTTTTTGCGTATGGCAATACACATAGGAGAGGTAGAGGAATATTAGCAGGAATGGAGTTTTATGACAGCTGTAAAAATAGTTGATTCCATATACCTTTGTGCCTTGCAAAGCATTAGTAACTGAACCCTGGCTACAGCATGTAATTACATTGCTTGATGTATTGTTGGGCATTAGTAGGATTCCTTCCATCTGTCTAATATTTCCCATCCAACAATACTATCACATTTTATTACAGCCATTTAAAAACTCCTGATCTTTGTCCAGGCTCACTCTGGGTGTGATGATACAGAATTTCACCCAAAATATTTTAAAGGCAAACTAAACATTAAAAAGCAGGCATGGATAGTATTTTTTATTACCAATGTCTCAAATTTATGCTTTTGCTGGTGTAATTTTTGACTCATTAAATATGACCAATCCTCTTATTTTTATTTTCACATAATCGTCAGCCAAGTACAAAAATGCTTATCAGAGACCAAGGATATCACAAAATAAAAAAATTAATGAATCCGTGTTCTCTCATGTTAATTGTCTACTAAATTAGCTCACTCCATAAGCAAATCACTTAAAATCAGATCTGAAGAGGTGTCAGTTGTATCCAAATACAAATCTAACAGAGGAAGGCAAAAGCACAGCCCCAGACCTCTCATCCTCCTTCATCCTTTGTTCCTCAGGCAGCAGCTGGAGATACCACATGAACAAAAAAGAAACCTCCAGCCTTCGCTGCTGCTGTCTGAGACATCACTGTACTCTTCAGGGGAAATGCAGGTGGGATCAACCTTTCGGGCTCTGCGCTGCTCCCCCTTTGGCACCGCTCCCCACGGAGACGGCTGCAGCTCCTCCTCTGCAGCTGCCTCCAAAGCCTCTCCGTGCCACTCGCCCTTGCCCTGTACCTCTGCCAGGGGTGGCAAACATGCAGGGCGCTTGGGGCTTGCCTGCTGACAGCCTCGGGAAACCGTGGGAGCTCCTGGGCAGGGGATGCCGGAGCTGGCTGTGTTCCCTCCCTCCCTGCCGGGCTCTAGTGCCGTCATTGGCGTTGCCCCGATCAAAGCCTGCAGTGGTTTGGTCTGAGCTACAAATGATCTCAGATGTTTTTGTAAAAAAGTTGAAGGTGTGGGGATTTTTTGCCAATGTTTTTGTTTTAAATGTAATTGTCAAATGTAAAGAAAAGAAACCTCGCAGACTATCAGCTTTCTGTTGATCTGTAGGAGATAGCTGCTTAAAAGAACCCACATGTAGGCTCTTTAAATTCTCCCTTTGGGGATAAACCATTTTAAAATTACACATGACATCCCAATGCTAACTAATTTCAGGGTCAAATTCCTTTTTTCCATTACTTTTAAAGTGATGGCCTAGTTGAGAGAAATGGGCAAAAATACATTCCCCGTGTATTTTTGCTCTACCTAGACAAAAAAAAAAAAAAAAAAAAAAAAAAAAAAAAAAAAGCAAATATCCACAAACTGAAGAATTAGGCAGCATAGTAAATTCTCTAATTACAATAGGCTGAAAAAACCCTCAGGAAACGGCAAGACAGAATCTGCTTGTGGTCTGCAGTTGGTTTTCACGTAATGGAATGAAGATTTCATTAACATATTGAAATGGCACCTTTCTGTCCTAGATCAGAGAAGGTTAGAGTAAGAGCTATCTGTTGCTCTCTTTATGCACAGATTAGCCAGAAAAAATTCTTGTTAACTGGCAGGAGAGGAAATTGCATGTATGTGGTGGTTTAAGGAAATGGAGGTGCTAAATTTCCTGCACACCGTCTTTTTTATGGACACACATCTAGAAGTATCATTGTGTGGCTCCATTGAAATCTGAGGAGGAATACTATTTCCTGCCCTTCTCCTCAGTACTTTTCCTATTGTTTCAGCTGTCTCCAGCATCTTGCTTTGAATTGTTGATTATAAATGACCTAAATTCTCAAATTACCATTTTTGTATTTTCTTCAGGAACCTTCTGTCAGATTCCAGGACATAATATTTTAGGATGAAGAGCTTAAAATAGACACATATGATTTTGATAAATAAAAGAAAAACACTGCAGTCTGCAAAGCCATCTGAATATAAAAGTGGTTTGTCTTTTGCCCACTCTAATTAGGCTATCAAAAATAGAAATATTGAGCCAGGCACATCCAATTAAGTTTGCCATTCACCCAGCTTGAGGCCTTCTTAGGGAGATTTCTACCATAATGATAAGGAGATGGAAAAAGAAAGCAGTCATTAGCAACGCTCAGGGAATTTGGTTTTCTTGATGTGAACCGCAGCTGTGGTAGATCTGGGAGGCGGCAGGATTTAGCGGCTTTTTCTTAGACAGTTCTCCTGGTGGTGCAGGGTATAATAATGGTCTTCTAGTGGCATCAAAGTACCTTGGTGCTGCTACTGGAATGGGTTTGCAGACTTGAGCAATCACCATCCTAGCAGTTCACTAGGCTGTGTAAGATTACAGGGCTGGGAGGGACTGCTTGATTTTGATGGCTCCCAAAGAGGAAGGGCGTCCTGGAGCACCTCAAAAGGCTTCCATGGGCTTGGATTTTTTTCTTTACATGGAGATGACAGAAGGAGGGTTAACCAAATTCACTCACAAGGTCCCTTCCAGCCTAAATTTTTCTATGGTGTTTCTGTAAGATCTGATAAGGCTTTCTTGGAGATAATGGTGGAGGGTTGCTTGGTCTTCATAATTGTCCTTTCATTCCCATAAGATCATTTTGCCCAGCGGGGAGTTCATTCAGCACCACTTAAAGTGAGCGAGTATCACTTTCTGAATGGTGCTGGCTTGTGCCAGAAAGCTGTCATTCCCTGGAGAAACCATGGCTTTCTGAACAGGATGGTTTTTGTAGTCTTTCTTCTACAAAGAAAGAAAAGCGGTGCGACCCACATGTGAGTGAACGAAACGTTGTCGCCTGCAAGACAGGCTGAGAATCCTTTTCTAGTAAGTGTCAGAAGGGAGGTTTTGGAAGACAACATGTTGCTGAGACATTAATTATTACACAGAGAAAAAAAATAAATAAATTGGGAGGCCAGTGTACACACATTTTGGTGAAAACTCACCTGAAGTAACCTTGATAAGCTCTAAGACTAAACAATTAATCAGTGCTCATTTGCTGAAGGAAATTGGTGAATTGCTAAATTATTGGGGTAATTTCTATCTACAGAAGTAGTTCACCAGTTCACAGAGAAGAATATTTCATACTAAGGGCTGGCTCGTGTTCCCAGCTGTGGATTAATAACAACTGAGTGCATGCTGGCACATAATTTAGATTCCAGCCATGAAGTCTCTGCATTGTGGGCTGGAAGCTACAATAATGTATTTCATAAATACAGCTATTGTTTTTGCTGGCATCGTGTTGCACGTAGCAGTTAAGAGAGCACAGTGCAACATTTAGCAAACTTAAAGGCCAGGGAACTGTCTGAAAATCAAGTTTGCATTATTTGGGAGATCGAAAAGCTCTTCCAAATCGAACTAAAATGCACAGATCAGGTTGCTCAAATGGAAAATGGGTTTGAAGTTTTCCCTAATGTGAAACTTTTACTTATAAGGGAATATTTTATTTTAAAAGTTATTCTTATGATTGAATA
Source organism: Cettia cetti (assembly GCA_013401135.1). Lineage (NCBI taxonomy): Eukaryota > Metazoa > Chordata > Aves > Passeriformes > Sylviidae > Cettia > Cettia cetti. Next base: position 57,879 of record VZUI01043240.1, read on the forward strand.
TTTATATAAATATCAGGCTGTAGTTCTTCCCCACCCCCAAAAGAAATGTTTGCAGATCTTGAATATTTGGTGTCAAGGACAAATTCAAAAGGAATCAAAACATACCACTAAAGTGAGCAATTGCTGAACCCAAGCAACATCATTTCCCTCCTCCAATGTCATTATTGTGCACCTCCTTACCAAATCACAGCCTTTAGAAATTAATAATTTACGTTACTTTGCATTAGGTTTTTGTTTTTTGATCTGGGAACAAAATCACTGCCACTGGGCCTTAAAGCAAATTTACATCTAAACACCATAAATTCCCTTTTAAATGTAGGTGCAATTCTCCATCCAGATTAATGCAATTTCATTTTGGGTATGAGATATATCTGAACACTTAGATAAATAAGTGTTCCTCTTTTGTAAGAAATTCTTGGAGCACGTTGTTCTTAGATTTTAAATCACATAACATAATGAGGACGTTGAAATTCTCTTTTTTCACAGTATGATTGCCCATGGTTAAACTTTTGCTCATTTATGTGAATCTAAAATGGCTTAAAAAAATCTTGTAGTTCGGTTTTACTCATCCATATTCTAAAGCTGATGAAGGCACTTAGGACTGAATCAGTTGTGTTTAATTCAGGGAACACAGAGACAAGGAGGAGCAGCAGTTCTGTTCCCTGAGTAGAGACTAAATCAAGATTAGCTGAGTAGGTGTTGTCCATCCTACTCATAAAGTTTCTATTGATTTCTGGGGGATCTCATGCTGAGTTTTTTCCAAAAGAAAACAACACCTGCTTCAGGAATAGTGTCTTGACACCCTTGAAGGGTGTTAGGAGCTCAGTGACTCAAACAAAACACAGAAGCTTTGAGCAGCCACACTGTGGGCCCAGATTCACATAGTATTTATGTTACCAGTGGTTCTACCCAGAAACTTGGACATAGGGGGGCTCAACTCACACTAAAAAGAAGCTTTTAAATTCACATGGTCTATAAGTCAGGCTCAGGGATGCAACATATCCTGCAGCAGGAACACGGAGAACTCCCCACTCCTGGAGTAGGTAAGTCTCCACATGTGGCCTACCCCATGTGGGAAGGGTCAGATATCCGAGAAGGAAATTGAGAGAAGACTGAGCAGGAAAGGCCAAAATGAGAGTTTTTGCTTGCAGTCCATCTTTCAAATACACTTGGAAACCTCATTCCAGGCTAAAGAGATTCATTTAACCCTAAAATGAAATGACAGCTGTGAATCGTTCTCCACAGTTAATCACTGGGATGGAGATGGCCTTTCTCATCATCCACTTCAGTATTCCAGGAGGGAGGAATGAACCCTGTTCAGCAGCATTTTCCCTTGGGTTTAGATGCTGACTGATGAGAAAACAAAAGCAAAATTAAAACAGTTATGTGTATTCATTTGAACAGTCAACATGAGCAGATGCAATCTCCCATGGCCATTCCAAAACTGTTAAAGTTCCCTAGTTTGCCAGGGGGATTCCTGGCACAAGTCAGAACTGTAACTTAAAGCAAGTTAGTTATTTATGCTTGAATACTCGGGTGAACAACCGATAAACACATCTGGATATATTTATCTTTCAGTAACCACTGATCTGCTCCTCCCAAGTATAAACCAATATTTGTTGCAGTCTTGTTTATTGAGGTTCCTTACCAAATTCACATCACTGACTCCTGGGAGTAAAGTACTCAAGTATAAGCTTCTTTGCCTGTGAAAAGCCACACTTAATTCACTGATCTTCCCAATTGCTGTGTCCAGGACAGGACTAATGGAGCAGTGCTTAAGAACTTCTCAAAATTGTTTTCCCTTTGTTTCAGTTAGAAATAGGAGTATTAACTTTCTCAATATGAGTGTTGATTTCCAGATTATTTGCAGGTGGAACTTGCATCATTATGACTGCATCTATAATGAAACACGAGAACCATTCAGAGAAGCTGTCTGGAATTAACAGCCAATACACTGTTGGGAATCCAGCCACTTCAGCTCAAATCTGGGAAGTTTAAAGTCTTTTATAATTGATATAATCTCTCTCATGAGGCACACAGGATGTTGTGGCAGCAGGGCTCCCTACCTGCTGCTTCTCCTTTCCTATTTCCACAGAGAAAGCTACTTCTGTGCATGCTCTCTCCACCTGTCCTCCAGACCATATACATTCATTTCATCGACAAGAAATCATGCATGAAGCAGAGTGCTTGCAGTTCTTGAAGTCAGGGGACTGGGTTTAGTCGTGTTTAGTCGTGTTTTCTAAACACATCATCACACGGCTATGGCTTAAACATTGATTCTTTGTGGGCCAGGGAGCACTCCCAGCCCCTCTGTGACATTTGGACAAAGCCAGAGCAGTTGAAATTTATGGTGTCAGGCTGCAGATCTGTGATTGATCAAATAGCATCAATCTATCAGAGTGCAGGGAGAGAGGGAAGGACACATAATAAATAATAGACATTGCCTATATTGTAAAGCATGCTGGGAATTGAGTTGTAAATGTAGATCCCCTTCTCCCTCTGTATGGAACTCCAAAAGCAACCAGTAATTGGAATTATCTGGGAAGTGTTATTAAAGTGAAGAAATGTTACAGCTTTTAGTGCTGAAGTCTCCCAGAGCACATTCTCTATGGGCTTACTCAGCCCTAGAGAGGTCAATAACCTTTAATGGAATCCATGGGGGAAATAGAAATGTCAAAACTATAAAGCAGCCTGTATCAATTTCCAAATAACTGATTTGACCTATGGATCTAAATACTGGAAATAAATAGGAGTCTTGAGCCACTGAGATGCCAACCACCTCCACACTGCTTGGACTGCAGCAGAAATGACCATTTCGGTAAGGATGCCAGATATCATTCAGTAGTGATGAGTGACCACTTTTCATTATTATTGCTTTTTCAACATTGCAGGACTGCTGTGCTGCCCTCAGAGCCAGTGACACATAAGTCATTTGGCTGACATTTTAACAAACATCTGGTTTTTTCAGAGCAAGACACAACGGTCATCTTTATTAGCGTTTCCTGGCATTCTGATGTTGTCTCTGTGGATATTTGCAGTCTGTTCTGGCAGAAACAAAACAAATATAAAACCAACCAGCCCCTTCAGTGCTTGCAATGGGATGGAAAGCTCCTTGAGAGCTTCCATCCCTCTCCATCCATGCTTCTCACCCACAGCTCTGCTGTGGTGGGAGCTCACAAGAGGTTAGCACTTGCTTCCTCAAGTGGTGATGTCTTCCTGATGTAGAGCAAGATTTCTGGACTCACCAGGGTGAGAAAACTTGGGAAGAGTGACATTATTCCTCATGATCATTGATGAGTTTCCAACAGCCTGAGGAGCTTAAAGGGGATGCCTTAGGAAAAAGGGCTTAGTTTTAATGTAGTTATATTATGATGTCCATATCAACTTGTGTTTAGGGTTTAAATGGGTGCAGTTCTTTTGCCCAAAAAATGCACATATTTTTCACAGTGTAGGATGCTGGGAGTAACATTGTTTGAGGTGGTGCAAGAGAGAGAAAGAGAGAGGGAGACTGCTTTCTCATAAATTGCCAGCTTAAGCAAATAGTGAGAGTGCCAGACAACCAAACCTGTAAAAATAGTTTTGTTTCACTGCTTCTTAATCCCTTCTGGCCAGGAAATATTGAGAGAGTTCAGTAGTAAGAGCTGTGCTGTGCTGTGGAAATATGCTGTTATGAGTTAGAGTTCCTGTCAGAGAAACTGAAGTGTTTTCTGAGGTCACAAGGTGAGAAACTTTAGAAAGTGAGAAACTCTCTTATTTATGAAAGGATATGAGTTCAGATTAAATGTTTTCATCTGATAACATGTATCATTAAAAAAACTGGGTTTGGAAACCTCAGCATATTCTTTTTGCATTAAAGGGCACAAAATGCACATTGAAAAACCTAAGCAGACTATTTAATCACTGGGCAAGTGTGAATTTACATTGTCTTTGCTTTTGTCAGAAGTTATAGAGGACAGCAAGAGTGTCTGGACTAAGCAATCTCAAAATATAATGGAGCCAACAGCTTGCCTTGAGAATTGTAAATAACCTCCTACATGCACATATAGAGCAGGAACTAGCCACAATTTGTCGTATGAAAATTAGTTTTACTCCTGCACTAACCCTGATCATCACAGAAGGTCCTGCAGTTTTTGCCTGAAGCAGAAAATCAGACAAGACACTGAACCCATTTTTCAAGGTTCAACTGGATTCCTGAAGGAGGTCTAAAGTGGGGTTTTCGTTTTGTTGTGTTGTGGGATTTTTTTTATGTTGATTTTTAGGATATACCACTTGGCAGCTGCCTCATAGAGCTGGGTCTACCTGAGTGCCTTGGAGCTGTGCTGGGTTTTATGGCAGAATCAGGAAGGAATAGAAATAGGCCAAAACACTTAAGGCAGCTGGAAGGTTACGAACTTCAAGGAAAGGGGAATCATTAAAAAAAGTCAGAAAGGAGGCAGGGCCCCAGGTTATCCTGAGAGTAATTAAAAAATAACAGTGCATAAGGACTTACAGGTAACTTCTTGGCAGTGGATTGAAATGCACCTGAGGGAGAGGTCCAAGACTTTATCCGCATTTTTTTCTGATGGAGAAGCTGGCATGGTGAGTGGCAGGGGATTTGCACCATCCGTGGGCGGTCAGGGTGCCTGTGCAGTCTCCCAGGCACTCTCTGGGTGGTGTTACAAATGCTGCACTTCACGTGTGGGGCAGCACCCCTCTCCAGACACAAGTAAGTGTGGCTCAGGGTCAGTGAAACACAAGCACCTCCAGCAGTGACACTGCCAGGCTCAGAGGAAAATTAACGGCGGTGGGTTAATTGCTGCTTTGGCAAGTGTTTAATCTGGAGCTCTCCTCCGACTCCCACCAGGGCTCTGGGCAAGCTTTCCCTGCCTCCTCACATCATGTCTGCGCTGAGCCCTTGTGCCCCACCTTGCATATTGCAGTAGCCAAATCCAAGGCTCCCATCCATCCCCTAGGAATGCCATTGCTCATCCCTATCTCCTCACATGGCAAACCATGAGGTTACTGTGAAAGCTGCCGTGTTCTCTGCTCCCCTCAGGCTCTCTCTCCTCTCGGCCGTTTTCCACAATGTCCACCAAGGTCCAAGGAAAGGTGGATGCGTGGCACCAGCAACACACAGCTCCAGCAAAAACCCCTCAGCAGGCTGGAGGCACAGAGCTCTGCCTCTCAAGCATTTCCTTTCTCCCTGGGTCCTCTTCCAGAGAGGAGAAATTAAAGGCAGGGGGGTTGGAACTAGGTGATCTTTAAGGTTCTTTTCAACCCAAACCATTCTCTGGTGATTCTATGATTTTGTGCATTGTCCTGGGTGCTTCAGTAAAGATTATCCTTGAAAGTCAGTGTCAGCAGGCACGGACTGTGCCCCTGCTCCTGGAGGAGAGCTAAGAAGAAAGAATAAAGAGCAGCTCTTTCCATGTGTGCTGATCAGACAGAAAACAGAAATACTGCCGATTTAACCTCTGACTCACTGAAGAAACAAAAAACTCTTGCTATCAAGAGCTGGCTTAAAAACAGTTTAGGACAGAGGAAGGGTATTAATGGGGTAAAAATAACTGGATGACTTAGCACTACCTGACACCCTTTCCTCAGCTATAATTTCTGCCTTACAGTGCAAATACACCTAGCAGCTTAGAGCTAGTGAATTACTGCAAAAGCAGGTATTCCTGATCCCTCAGCTCAGCCCAAAGAGCAGCTCAGCTCCACCACATGCCTGTAGTGAGGAATGCCTATGCCATGAGAGCTCTGGAAGAGAAATAACTGGCAGCAGTACCATTCACCATTTATTGAGTTATTATTCTGTATTCAGCCAGGAAGCACAAAAATACTCCTCAACCCCAGTGTCCACGTGGCACAAAAGGAGAATATCTGGAGCAAACAGACTGTGCACTGAAAAAAATATTTTCCTATGCCGTGCAGTAAGGGTTTGTGAATAACAAACAGATTTTCCCTCATCTGAGCAGCCTGAAATTGCTTTCTGATGCAGAAATAACATACACATTTCAGATAATTTACATATAATAAATTAACCAAAAGTTCTGCTTCTCTACATTTGAGGAGTAGCAGACTCCTTGCAGATCCAGGGTAACAGCAGGGAGTGATCATTTCAGATAACCTACTTATATTGTACTTATTATAACCAGAAATGGTCATAATATAGTAAGTTTGAAGATGAGAGACAAAAGTTTGGGAAGATAGAGGTCTAAGGTAAATTTTCTGTCAGGAGAAACCTGTCCTTCTGCCCACAAACCATCCAAAACCACTCAATTTTATTGTCAGAATTAAAGCTGCTTTCTCCTTTTTGGAGCGCCCCTGTGGCTAGACAGGCACTTTTGTCAAGTGCAAAACAGAGCAAACAGGACCATTGATTGCTTAATTTCTCAATGTGCTGGTGATTCCACCCACATCTGCTCAGATGGGTCTGAACATGATCCAGGCTCCACTGAATCCCTGGCAGGAGATTTTAGATCAGGCTCCACATATAGCTGGTTCCCAAGACAGAAAGAGCATTTTTGACCTGTGTTTTGAAGGTGTTAATGTGATGTAATTGCAGCTGCCCTGAGACAGAGTTAAAGAAGGTGAAAAAAATCTTATTCTGTGGCTCAATTCCAAACTGAACAGCAACAAACCTGGTGTTATATTAAGATATGAACACTGCACAGCGAATCTTCTCTGCTGAATTAAAACCAGCTGCAGGACCTTGTGAAAACTGTTGGTTAGCATAATGATAAAAATGTGAGTGCTCTCACTGCATTGTTTAAAAATTATTGACATTTTTTCAGAGATCTTAATTTCTGTCATGCTTAGATACCCCCATTAATGTGTTTTAATGTGGCACTTCTTATCCATGTACTGATAGATCAGGGATGAACATAACATTTAGTGATGAGTTTGGCAAAATGATGACAATGGAAGACAAATGACTTCTGGTTGGGTTTTTTTTGTTCCAAAACTTCACAACAAATAGCTGCATTACTCTCTGTAGTCTCAATATAGTCAAAATGGACATCAGAGGATTCAGAGCTAAAGTGAATTTGGCCTGGTATGCAGCTGAGCTTTGAATTTTGCCAATTAGTCTCTCAAGCAGAATTCAAAGTTTACAGAGTAATCTGGAAATTATCAAAGCAACAAATGTGCTGTATTTTTGGGATTGGACAAAACACACTTAGGTTTCATTTTTATTTTAAAAATTCCTGCATTTTCATCAAAAATAACATTGTACCTGGATAATTAATTAACTTTTTTTTTTTTTCAGTGTCACGGTTGGAATTCTGTATTTCTTAACCATTCCTCAGCATTAAGAATGTTACTTCTTTGGGACTGGCAGGAAGCACATTGTGTTCAACATTTTCCCTTTGCAGTGCCTGGAGTCTGGCAGGTTTCATGCTGTGGCTTTCCCTCCTTGGTGCTGTTTTTGGGGTGTGCCTTCCACGGGACAAGGCAGAAATGCAGAACGAATCTTCTGAATGGAAAAACTGGGCGGGCAAGTCTGGCATTTCTGTGGTTTATATTACCTGCTAGTCAAAGCAAACAAGCAAACCCCAGCCACATGATGGAGGGAAAAAGAATAATTTATGCACAAATTTTCAGTCTCTCAGCATTTTTAATTACCCAAGTTTAGTTCCTCGCTTCTCATTCTCCTAGACTGAAAAAGCGCATACTAATGATCTCCGCTAAAAACAACTATAAACCCCTCTAATGGTTTTACATTTGTTGTAATGGCATCAATTATTTATGGATTGTTATTCCTGAGTAGAAATGAGGAAACCTTTCATTGTGTTTTTGTATCAATCCCCTTCTGATACGTGTTTCAGTATATCCTTGATGCCTGTGCAGTAGGAGGAAGGCTTTAGCACTCATTTCTCACATCCTGGTTGTATTGATCTGAAGGCTGCTGCCCTGGAATGAAGTGGATCCTTGTTTTTTTTGGAAGAGGGAATGTTGCCAACTGATTAATAAGGGGCTGACTGTAATACCTCAGCAATGTTAACTTTTTTTCAGAAGCTTAAAGTCAAAATTTGAAAGGTAAACGTTACAATATACAACCTGCAGCTCAGAAAACATGCTCATAGCAAATATCCTGCTAACTCATACCAAATTATACCCAATAAGTACTCTCACTTTGTGATCTTGGCAGCTTTAAGACTTTGGAAATTACAGTTTACTGTGGGAAATGCCAAATGTTTTCACATATGAAAGCCAAATTAGACACCATGCCATTTAATACATGGGGTCATTCAGACATGGGAGTTGTTTTTTTCCCTTTTTGAAATCAGTGAAATACAAATGCATTTTGTATTTATTTATATATTTCCCATTTATATACAGAACCTTTTATTTTTCATTTGTAGTTTGTTTCTACCTGTCTAGCTCTAAAATGTCCTTCAAATACACTCATTTAGGTGTTCCTTTGAAAAATAAAGAAGGGCAGGACTTCAAACCTTTATGCAAAAAATAAAAAAAATTATAGCATATACAAGTAGAAAATAAAAAAGGGTTTCTATGATGTAGAAAGTCCGGCCAAGATCCTTGCCTTAGGTGGAGGAGCCTGTCACTCCTATCAACGACAGCAGGGTTGTGTGGTGAGGTCTGTGTGGATCTCCAGAGCCACTGTCACTGATGCAGACACAGGGAATAGAAATTAGGAGTGATTTTGGAGTGTCAGCAACAGAACTGCATCACCATGGCAAATGACAAATGTTTCTCCAGATGTGTCGGGTTCAACGCCTCCCCCTGGCCAAGTCTGGAGCCTTTTGCAGCCGAGGAAACACTGCCTAAAGCCAGTGCCACACACAGCAGCTGCCCTTGGAGAAGGCACCTGCAGGCTCCATCCAGGGCCCCCCAAGGAGGGACAGGGGAAAGAGAGCTGACAGCCTCAGGCAGCTTTCCCTAGAGACATCAGGGAGCTCTTCTCAAGCACCAGGAGTCATACTCTGCCCCTTCGAGAGGGATGGCCACAATTAGGACAGGTTCCATTCCAGGGGAGAGAGAAATAGTAAGCTACCCTGCTAATTCCTGAGCTTTTATTCAAAATTTTCCCATTAAAATTGCCTTTTAGTTGTAGAAAATATTTGCTGTCAGTGCAGTGGAAGCAGTTCCACCTTGGAGAGGGGAAAATTCATTTTCCCAGACTCTGGGAGCTGTATTTGTTGTTTGTTCTGGCTTCAGGAGGAACCTGACCCGTCTGCTGCTTTGCTGAGCAGAGAAGATAATTTCTTCTGAAAACTGCCCTTATCATGAAACACGCCTCCAGTGTTGATCCAATCTGTGTCAGGCATTTCTTATAGTGCAGAAGTAAAACTGGAAAGTTATCTACAGAGCTCCATCATTTGGAGAAACTGCCACAACCTTCTTTTTGCAGAAATATTTGTTCCATTGGACAAGTATTTTATGCTAGAGTCCACCATGTCCTCCAATTCCTGTAAAAATCATAGAGATAATGTATTTTCACTTGGTCAGAACATTGTAGCTGCATCTCTCGGCTTTAATCTCTGTGGTAACTTTTGTTTTCAACCCAGAGTACTTTTAATTAGATTTAGATTAATTTAGACAGCACAAACAAGTCCTAAATGCGTGAGACAGCTGCTCTGTCTGCTGTGATAACCAAAGTAAAGAGGTCAAGTTTGCAGTTGTCATAGCCCAGGATCAGGTGGCAGGGATAGATTGCAAAGGTGGAATGGTTTCTCCCCTGGCAGATGCAGACCATGAACATGAAAGGATGCCACTAAACTGGTGAACCTTAGTGACAGCAGGGCATTCCTTGGCACAGGAAAGCTGTCTCCCAGTGATGCTGGCAGCAGGAAACGTGAGTGCCAGCAAGAAGGAGGTCTCTCAGTCTTGCTTGCCAGGCAGAAGCTGAGCAAAAACTACCTGAGGCAACCTCTTGGTGGGTTACCTTAGGGAGAGTAGAGGTGTTTTGGGGGGAAAGGCATGGAGAAGGCAAATTACAGATGGTCTAATACCCTATTCATGAAAACAGTGACATTCTTATGGGCCTAGAAATCAGGACATAGGTCTTCATCCACAATCTGATTCATAGCCAACCCTGGAGGAGTTTCCATCCAGGTTTTTGGTTTGGTCTCATATGCAGATCTGCCTCCAAATTGTCAGTCTTAACCTGGATTCACTGTGTGTGCATCACATTTCTCCACATCACACTAGTAGCTTCCATTTGAACTGTTCCTTTCATTTGCATCGTAATTCTGATTCTAAAATCAAGACCAGGGATTTTTTTCAGGTTCAGTTTTTAGTGGTAGAAGAGACTTCTAAAGTAAAAACTCTTTGTTTGCATCCTTTGAAGAAAGGAAGTAAAAGGTTCCGATGCTGCTGTTACTCCTAAAGCTGGAGTGTAGCTCTACCTTTTTCCCCTATTTTTTACTACCTTTTTTCCTATTGCTCTACCTTTCATCCTATTGCGTCCTGCAGATCTCATTAAGCTGGCTGTGAGCTTGAGATTTCTAAAAAACAGGTCTGGCTGACTCCTTCAGTGCCAGGAGAAGCTGTTGTATTATGGAGTCTTGCTCTGTTGGTGCATATCTGTGTAAGGAATCTGTGGCTATCATGGATGGGCATGTGCTGGCTTGCATGGCTCTGGGTATTTGAGAGCTCCCTTTTGCGGTTTCTTTAATTAAAAAAAAATTTAAAGCCCAAAAAAACCTTCCTTCCTTCCTTGACACACATTATGAACAATAGCTCTCTCTAATTTAAAAGGGTTGTCTTTCTTAGATTGTGAAGATATTATAATGAGGGATAAAAAATACTAAAAGAAGAGAATTTCACATTTATTTCTGCATGCAATAAAGTCAAAGCTGTTTCCTGAGAACTGCGTTTTCTCTTCTGGTGAAAAGAATTCTCAAGAATGTTTGAGTATAGGTGTCCTTAAATGTACTTCCTTTATTATTCAATAAAACTCTTCTAAAAATGGGGACAGTAGCCATGACTGCACAGCATCTCTTTCTTTATTATTTCAGTACTTTCTACCTTAGGATTTGGGAAAAAAAAATTGCATCCCTGTCATAATGCAATCTCCTGACAGCATTGGTGGCAGCAAACTTAAGAAATGTACAAAAACTGTGTCTTCATATTGTGGATGGTGCAGAAGGTGATAAGAAGCTTAGAGGATAAAATAGCTTTGGGGAAAGGAGGATTAATCTCTCTTAGTGAGAGTGGAACAGATACCAAGAAATTTTATTTTGCCTGAATTGCATTCCTAGTTTGAATGCATTCAGATTTGTGGGAGGGTGTTCTGGGGGAGGGTGTGTAGGCAGGAACTTAAGTTATTGAATTTTGCACTCTGGCTACATTGGTGGAGCAGACTTGGGAGCTGATATGGAGCTCTTTTGCTTAAGTAATGCGTTTTTCTTACTGGGAAGAGTAATTTATTAAAAAAAAAAAAAAAAAAAAAAAAAAAAAAAAAAAGAAAAAAGTTAAAAAGGCACCTCATTCCTGGCAACTTTTCCTTCCTGATCTGCCCCGTTTTTCTTTGGGCTGTTCCTCAGAATCTGCTCTCGGTCCGGGTGAATCCCCCAGCAAACGTCCCAGGCAGCCAGGGCTGACTCCCAGCTGTTGATCTTGGATGGGACTAGGAAATACAATCCCCTTTTGTGGGGGATTTTGAGTCTGATCATTTTGGTGCTGCTCCAATCCAAACCAAAACTCAAACATTTTGGAATTCTGCATGAAAGGCAGCATGCAGTGCCTTAGGGGAAGGGAGCAATGCTGGCTGCCCTGGAGATGTGGGTCTTCAAAGTATACAAGTATCTGAAGGGAGGAGGTCAAGAGGATGGAGCCAGGCTCTTCTTGGTGCTGCTGAGCAACAGGATGAGAGGCAAGAAACTGATGCATGGGAAGTTCCACCTGAACATGAGGAAGAATTTCTTTGCTGTGCAGGTGAATGGAATGGGCTGTCCAGAGAGAGTGTGGAGTATCCTTCTCTGGACATATCCCAAAGGCAGATGGACACAGTCCTGAGTGACAGGGGTGCTCTAAGGGATCCTGCTTGAGCAGGTGGTTTGGACTAGATGATCTCCAGTGGCTCCTTCCAGCTTTCCCCTTCCTGTGATCCTGTGATTCTGAGCTCTCCAAGACTATGTGTAGTAGGCACGCAGGGAGCCAGGCAAATCCTTAACAGACCTCTTATTTCCATGGAATCTTCAGTGAGAGATTCATACTGCTGAGAGCATCTCAGCCAGGGTTGGTCTGATAGATAAAACTATTGAAACAAATTGGAGGCTCTGAACTGACACCCGGAGTCAGGACACAAACACAAAGTGGGGGATTTCAGGCATTTTAGCTGGAGCTCCCCAAACACCTGATCCCAGGGCTCCTCCACCTGGGCAGGAGGCCAGGCTCTCCACATGGGTGACTGTGAGACCACAGCACCCTTCAGGCTCAGAGAGACCAGCCTTGTCCTTGCTCAAGATGGTCAGCATTCTCCTCTTGCTTCTACTCAGGGCTTTTTATCCCACTCATGGCACAGCTCCGGTTGCCCTCCTGAATGTTTTAGAAAACATCGCTTCTAATAAGATCTCCAAGGCTTAACTTAGACAAGAATATTTAAACTTTTCCATAGACGTGAAGTCACCAGTTGGCACTAATCTGTGTTTATAGAAATAAAATCTGCTGGTCATTATTTGCTCTTCTGTTGGTTAAGCTGCTTTAACCCGTGCTGCTTCCACTCCAGCCTCTGTTCAGAGGTAGCCTGACAGGTGGTGAACTCCTAAAAAGGTTGGTGTTTCAGAGGCTGAACGGGTTCCACTGCTAAATAGCTTAAAATTTGCCAAAGTCAGAACTGAATGACATTTAATGTGCTTGGCTTTTAGATTAGATACCTCTGGCTATGCCTGAATCCCTCTCCTGTGGGAGTCCCTTTCCTCAGCACCTCAACTTAAGGATAGAAATGGCTGAAATTCAAAGCAAATATCACAGAATAATTGTGGGAAACAAAGATTGGGTTCATAATAATTTATTGCATTAAGAAAATAATTTAGGAGTGGTATTTAATCAGTCAGCAAAGAGAATTATATCTTGGGTCCCTCATGCATTGGTACAAGTTATACATCAGAGGCTTAAGCAGAGGACATGACCAATTCACGGAGGAACTCTGGTTCAACAGTTAAAAATTGAAAATATTTGGAAGGTATTGTGAGAATTGGCAATCAATTTTTGATAGAGAAGCAGAAAGCTGGAGAAAAAATAAGATTACAATGCAAATGATTTTGCATTTTTCACCTAGTTGTAATAGATTTCTAGGTATTTGTGACAATGAAACTGGAAGAGGTAATTAAAAGAAAAATATTACAGAAAGATGATCAAAGCCAATATTGCAAACTGCTGTTCCAAAAGAAGATGATAATCATGAAAACTGACCCTTCAAAAAATCATTGAATACAAAGACCAATCTGGAAAGGGTGTCTTAAATTGCATATTATTCCTGTCACTTTCAGGAACACCAAAATGGTCCTTTTTTTTTTTTTTTCTTTTTTTTTTTTTAACCATGTCCAAAGGCGAGTGAAAGGACTTCATTGTTAATGTTTGTGGTGTAAATGTCTCTAAGCATTAAATGGCAGCCTGTGTTGTTTATATTGGATTTAGATCCAAAGCAGCTCTTGAAGCTGTTTTGTCAGGTGTTAAACTGCACAGAAAGACACCACATTACTGATTATTGCAATTGTACCATAAATTATCAGATTATAAGGAGAGGACAATACCCTGTTATTGTAGGACTCTGCTACAGTTACCAATGACAGTCACAAAATAATAGTCTGAGTATTTTTAGGTTGTCTGGCCCCAGAATGGAAGTTTACCTTAAATGTATTTTCTGCCTTGTGAGCTGTTGAGGTATGCAAGTATTTACAGTCAGAGGGATCTGAGGCAAAAACCTGCCCTGATCCAAGATCTTGGAGGTCAAAGGACAAGCCATCATTTTTCCTTCACTTTACCACTAGTTTTGAGGATGCAGATATTCATAGACGTAAGGGAGCATAAGATTTTTCCACTATAAACTTGTCATTCTCTAGAGGTATACAGAGTCGTTGTTTACTTTTAGACCTAAACAAGACAGCATAAAAAAAAAAAAAAAAATTAGGATTCTAACTGATAGATTCAGTAATAGATCAAGCACCCAGGATGGGTATTTCAAAGCAGACGAAAACTTTTGATCCATATTTAGCTGCAGTTTATTTGGAAACTGCGGATGAAGAGGTTAACAGCTGATGCAAATAGTTGTGAGTGGGCAAAGGGCTCTGACTTCTCATAGCTCTCCTGAAACACAGAAAAACTCATAGAAAATACTGCTTCATATTTTGAAGAAACCATCCTGTGGCCTTTGCTTATTTTTTGTTTTAATCTGGTTGATGTTCTTAGCACTTAAAGACAAATAAAGTTAAGCAAATGGGAATGTTCATCATTTTCCTCTGCGACTGTTACGTGGTATTTTTGGTTGTGTTGGCCTGGAAACCTAAGCCATGGCTTACATTCCTAATATCATACAAGAGACTCTTTGGATGATTGTGTTTTCACTGGCTCAAAGTGCACTGACACTTCGAAGTGGCAGCATCCAGCTGCAATCTCTGTAAGCAGCCAGGAGCAGACATCCCAGAGGAATGATCTCCACAATGACAGCATATTGTTAAATAATAAATAATATTACTGAACCTTCCACATGTCATTCTAATCTCCTGGGAAACATTTAAATTTAGCTTAACACTCAACCCAGTCAGCACAACTGGCCTAGCCTACCCCAGGCTTTGATGGCAGAACTTTGGATCTGTAAATTATATTTCTTGTAGCTCTCATCTTTCATTTTTTTGCAGCAGGTATGATGCAGGTGTATACTTCAACTCTATGGAGCAATTAGGAAAATTTCCTTGTTTTTTTTTTTTTCTTGCCAGAGGTTGTAGTATCATTGTTCTTATCTCCCTATTACTGAATGGCTAAAAATGGGAGGGACCTGTGCTTTTATGTTCAGACAAAGAGAAGATATCTAAGTCTAACAAAAGCACAGAGTTCTTATAGTTGTTCCCTCATCATATTGGGCTGTTGTCCTTGTTTGTAAGATGGGGATTTTCTCACAGGATTTCACAAAGTCAGGGACTTGCAATTTCAGGTACTCTGCTTCTCATTCTGACCAGGACATGAAACCTGTGTTTTCCTGGCCAAATGGATATCCTGCATTTTGAGCAGCCTCATTGTACTGTTACAAAGCTTTTTTTGTCAGCTCCAATCCAGGAACTGCTATCTCCAGAGAGCAGGAACATGAGTAATCAGCTGGACATTCCGAGTAAACGTCACCTTTCACTGATGCCTAATGCATGTGGGAGTGATAATGGCCCGCTGCTGACCCACGTAATGAAAGCTTGTGTAGGTGATGCTGCTCTGAGTGTGTTTGCAAACAAACAAGGAGATCTACCCTCGAGGCAGGCTACAGCCTGAGAATGAGGCATCATTATGCGCGTGTAGGCAGGGAAGATATTTGCAGTGGAATCATGGCCCCATTGAATCGAGTGGCAGCCTTCCCAATGCCTTCAGTTTGGCCAAACACTTGTCCTTCTGTAGGTCCTGACCCACAACCTTTGACTGAGTTCTGTGGAGACTAAATGGCATAAAAATTTGCACTGTTCTGCCGTGGCACTGCAAAACGAGCTCTGAAACCAGTTAATCTCTACAGGGTTTGCAGCAGTTTTCACTCAGCTTTGTTTCAACCCAAATATGTGGAGATTATCTCTAAGTTCTCTGCAGGCATTCACGGTTGTCTTGCTAGACAGCTCTCTGAGTAATAAGTTTAAATGATGGAGTTGTGTTATCAGGCTGGATAAAGTCCAGTAACGTGGCAAAGACCATAGGCTTCCAGAACAAGATGAGCTACAGATGTAGGATGGACTAAAACGCATTTTTAAAGCCTCTCACTTCTATGTGTGTTTCCCATTGAATATGATTGATAGAAAGAGGAAAGTCCAATTTTCTGCATTAAGCATCATCATCCGTGCATTTTGTGAAGGCAGAACCTGGCTCCATGTTTTTGTGTTGATCTGAATGTGTTGAGACACTGCAGGGTTCAATTTCAGGCGAGGAAACACTCTCACATGAAGTCTCTGAATTATTATGACTTTATAACTCTGGGGTATAAAAATCCTGGGTATTTTTGTAATTTTTAAAATTTGCAGGTTTTCCAGCAGAGTGTTGGACTGGGTGAATCTGTGTGGTGAGGGCATATAATTTCTGGAAAGAGGACTATGCAATTATCATCCTTAAAACCGTTCAGTAATGCTGTCCCTGCCTTGACATATCCATCTCAGATTGTAAGATATATAACTGTGCTTCATCATCAAAATCTATTTCAACTGGTATGGCTTAGATCACCATGTTTTCTCATTTGTCTCTGGTATTTCCTGGTCCTTAAATCTCCAGACCACTTGGGGCTCTTAACCCCCTTTAATAAATAGGTCCATCACATTTTCCCCGTGTTCAAAAATGTCACAGCTGCTTCCAATATGTTATGCAGGGATCATAAAAATAAGTACAGTATAAAACATTATTATAACCCTATTTCTAAGTTTCTACCGCACAGCACAGTTCAAGACATCAACCCTTCTGCAAACTCTCTGATGTGATTATTCCTTCCGATCACTCTGCTTTAAGACATCCTGAAGGGATGCTGGTACCTTCGTGCCTTGGAGTAGCTGCTTAATAGCTGCAAACAACTCTGCATGTTTTAAAAAGGCAGGCAGCATCCTGCTGACAGGACAAGGGGGAATGGCCTTAAACTGAAAGAGAGTAGGTTTAGATTAGATATTAAGAAGAAATTCTTTACTGTGGGGGCAGGGAAGTGCCGGTGGGGATTGGAGCAACCCGGACTAGCGGAAGGTGTCCCTGCCCGTGCCAGGGGGTTCGGAACTAGAGGATTTTTAAGGTTCGTTCCAACCCACCCATTCTGTGGCCCTGTCCCCAGAGTTTCCGACAGCACAAAGCAAGCCGCTGCCTGGGAGGAGGACACAGAGCAGTGTTCCTGCCTGGGAGGAGGACACAGAGCAGCGTCTGAGCACAGCCAGGGACGGCTGCACCTTCGGGGGCCGTGGGCTCTGCCTGCGTGTCTGGGAGTCTCTGCCACTAATGGGTCTCGACAGAAGGGAGCCGTGGCTTTCAAGCAACATTCCTTTGAAATACTGCCTGAACCCGTGCTGCACGTGTGACCTGAGCCAGCGGAGGAGCTGTCAAATACTGATGCATGTTGTTTGGCCTTGCTATTACTAGTCCTGTCATTCTCCTCACATCGACTGAGGTGATGTAAATGTCTCTGTAGAGCCCAGGGTTTTATTCAAACATCTTTCAGGCTGTTTTCATGAATTAACAGGATCTGGGTGATGAACTTCTATTGTGGTTCAGCAGCCATGCTTCCAGGAGTCGCATTATACTCAGTACAGTTGTCCTGTTCATTATTTACAAATTGCACACAGCTTAAACACAAGGAGTAAACAGCTATGATGTTCCTAATTAGTATTTAACCTGCATTACAAACAGACATCTGCAGATCATTACACAGAAAGAAGTGCATCACGTATTGGAGGTACTAAATGTAATTCTCATCTATAATTTGTTATGGTCTGGTCTCTTTGGAGTTTTTTTTAATCACTCCAAAGGTGCCGGTACATGCACTCAAATCAACATTATGTGATAGTCAAAAATAGGCATTTTAATCTGTTGTACTGATAGTTTTTATTCCTGGAGAAAGAGGCTGTATATGGGATTTAGGAATGAGAAAGTGTAACAACTGCACTTTGTTGGCTCCCTTTTAGGTTCCTTCCAACCCAAAGCATTCTGTGATTCCATGAATTTCCATCCTGACATGTGCTGTTGTGCAGGCAGTTTGGAAGTTCTAGAAATAAAACACGTTTCCAAGAAAGAGATGGATACCTTCTGTCACTGTAAAGCACGAAGTACATGCAAAAGTCCAATTAATAACAAGTTACTGACAACCCTTCTGCTGAGGTAAACGCAGAAGTACATACTTCTGCAGATAATTCCATCTTCTTTTCACAGGTCATTTTTCTTTCTTGCTACATTTTCTATTTTTCAGTGCCATCAGTGATTAAATAACCCTCACAGCCAACCTTGCAGGGGCATCACATGGAGTATTTAGATATGGTTTAATTACAGGCAGCATGGAAAAAGAGACCTGAAAATTATATTTTATCTCCTACAGATAATTTTCTTTCCAGCTTGCTTCTCTGTATGGCTAACTGTTAAAATATTTTGAAAAACTGAAAACCTGTTCTTAACCTGTTCTTAATCCAATATAGGCTTTAAGTATTCCTGCAAAGGAAGATCATTACAAATGTCTAAGAAAATGGTCCTACCTCTAGAAGTACTTCTGAAAGTTTACCTTGGGAATGAAAGGGATTTCAAATTATCTTTGTCAACTTTAACCAAACCTTCATCATTATTTTAAAGTTCTGCTTTCCTTTATGCTGCTAGAAAGCACTGATGCAGAGTTAATCACAGATCAGATAGTTCAGCAGTATCTCCAGTTAGAAAAAAAATCAGTTCCTTGAGCTAAAATAAAAGTTACAAGCTTGGCTCCCAAAAGGATGACTGATAAACTGGCAAACTGCTGAGGTATTTTGAGAACCCTTAACAACCAGAGAGCCAGATGATGTGAATAGATTTATTTTAGACACAGAGAGCATCCACAGCCTGAAACTGGCCAAAAATTTTCACTAGTTTTTTTATAAGATTTCTATGAGTTGTCTAAAGTTTGTTTGCAGGATACATTCTCAGTAAAGAAGGGTCATCTTCTGTTCTATTTTCCACTTAAGTCTTGTTTTCTAGACTTGCGTTAAGCCTGTCTATAAAAACCCCACAATAGGTGAGATTATACTACCAAACATCCTGAACATTCCATGGTCTCTCAGAGTTAAAATGGTACCAAAGCATTTCCACCCACATCTCTGTTTTCCAGAACACATTTCCACCCTTCAGCACGAGGAGTGCAGCTCATGAGCTCATTGCAATGACCTCATGCATTCATCCAGCAAACCTGGCTCCTTCCCATGGGCATGAATCATTCACAGCTAGGCTTGGATCTCTGTGAATCTGTGCAAGCCACTTATTTTTAGCAAGCTCCTTGTCAAGAAAGCATTGACTTCTCTCCCTTGGGTTCTCCTGCTCTCGAGTGCCAGCAGAGCTCCGGTGCCACTGGTCGCAGTGCTGCTGCCATGCCTTTCCAATTAGCAAAGGTTCTGTGGTGAGGAACCACTCAGGGGATTCAATGCCAGAAAATCCTAAACCAAATCAGCTGTAAAATCTGAGACCTCTTCTTGTTGTTAAGCCCAGGGAGCTCTGGATTGTCTGGAGTTCCTCTGCATCACTAGAAATGAAATTTTCTCTCACTTCCAAACATGGTAGCAGAGCTGGAAAAGAGGATGGGTTTACTCTGACAGGATGATAAAAGTGAGAGATTTGCTATGTTTGCACATCATGCTTCTATTTTCAAAACGACTGGTTTATGACCAAGGGTAAGGAACTTAAACAGGATTTGGATTTGCCCTTCAGGTTATAAACAGATCTATTATTTACAAGGTACTTTGCACTTGACACAATTGTAGCAGGATGGTTAACAGCAGCTAAATTAAAAGTTCTCTAAAGATTTCCATTAGCACAGGCAAAAGAGATTCATAAGTATATGATCATATGCGTATATGATCTTTGAGTTGCATGAAAAAGTCAAATAGTTATTTTTTGCAATTTTTTCCATACTAATTTATAGATACCTTAAAAAGAAGCTCAGGTCAGCTTTTGGATTCTACCTTTTTTCCTTTGACAGATTTTTTTTTTTTTTTTTTATCATCAAGGATTTTAAGAACTCTCTGGTGTGAGGCTTAAGCTTTGAACAGCCACAATCATATGTGGGATTGCAAATGGATCAGCAAAGAGCACTGGGAGAAGCCCATTAGCTCCAGCCTCCTCATTCAAGAGTCTCTGCTTGACAAACTGAGTTGGAGGGTCCAAGGCTGTCTATTGCCCTGGGTTTTTTAAAATTTTTTCTAATCAAGAAAGTGAACATTTGTAGAGCCCATGGCTTTTTCTTTGTTTTCTTTTTCTTCTCCTTGAAAAAAAACCCTCAAAATAATTTTGAAGACTGCTAAATTTTTGACAGTGGAGATGCCAAGTAGGTCAGGCCCCTGACTCCTAACCATTTTTTTTTCTTGCAGCTGTACACCTAAACTTTCTCTAAAATGCCTGCTATTTTGTAATATCATATTTAAAAATCAACTGAGCAATCACACACACACCATGGCAGATACCAATCTATTGATTCGATGCTAGAACATCCCCTGCAATATTTTACCCTCCATTAATTAATGGAGGGTAAAATGTTCTTTGGCCCAAGATTTCTGAATGAGACATGGGTCACGTATGTATTTTTTCCCCCGTTAGTTTACACTACCCCAGTATTTGCCATTGTAGCAGCAGACACTCCGCACATTCAATTAACATTATGTGGCCAAAAAAATGTGATATGCCATTGCCTCCCCTCTGCAAGTCTTGCAGGTGTACAAGTATCCATCACCTCCCTGCAGCCCACAGGTTTACTATAAGATTTCTTTTTCAAAAGGATGACTTAATTTACAGAAGAATTGCGTCTTGATATGCATATATCTCTATAATGTGTATTTTTGACAAAATCAGGTTCATCCAGGGGAGGTTATTACATGCATTAGCTGTGGTGTCTTTCCCCAGAGTAGTGACATGGAATGGGAATAGTGTTCATGAAACACTGATGGACTGGGAGGAAATGCTGCATTTCCTTTGTTCTTTTCATGTTCTATAAATACTTCATGTGTTTGTTAAAGCTCTGTTATTTCTGGAAGCCTACCTACTCTCTTGTTTAATTTTTCCTGAATCCTTCAAGGCTGCAGATAGCTTGGGATACACAGAGGCTTAACATTCCATAGTTATGCTCAGCTAATAGGCACCACAGGAAGATTAGGAATGTAAACGGGTTGTGAGGGACAGAGGGAAGTTTTTAGCATGTCTAAAAAAGGACTAGACTTAGACTTCTATTACTCATACTTGTGACTTTCCACCCTTCTCACAAAAACATAAAAAGAATAGGAAAGGTCATCAGAGCATCCTAAACTCGATCAGATATTGGAATGGTCCTGCAAACCATCATTTGTCACAGCCAGTGTTTGTCTCCAGCTTGTCTTGATCATAACCAGCTTCTTGCCCTTGGGAGAAAGTATTGCCAAATATAAAAATGTTCTCCCTTTACCTCTGAAAGTAAGTGCAGTCTTTTTCTTGCCACAATACTCTTATCATGCCCCCCCTGAAAATGAACAACTGGAATATTCTGTCTGTGACAGTATGTGGAACAAAGGCACTTTTAAAATATCAGAGATATATAAAACTTTGTGTCTGTAAATATACTTAGATCACTGAGTGAAAAAGTTGAAGTGCATTCAGAAATGATTCAGTGCTTTTACCATCCATTTAGAAACACGGGTCAACTGATGAAAATTTGTTTGAATCACAAGCCTAAAATTGTTGAAGATGGTCTTTAGTGCAGCCACAATGTATAAATCATTTTTTAAAGTAGGCTGTAGCTCCTTAGGACCTAGGTTCCTTAGGTGCTTATGAAAATTCTACTCTTTATGTTTCTATTTTTCATGCTTTTCTGCTATTTGTTTGTTTAATTATACATATTTGGAAGTCACTGAAAAACAAATCATGGGTAACAGTTCTTTGATCAGTCAAATATAGCAATAATGCTGTTTTAAAAGGAGTTATCCCAACAAAATCACTTCTCCTGAGCACCCCCATTTTACTTCAGGGCCTCATATCTTTGCCTGGAAATTCAGAAGTGATGCTGGTTTGGTAATGTCTGTTGGGAGTCGCTAGAAAAACACAGAAAACCTGGGCATGAGCAGATTTTCCAGTGCAACTGGAAAAAGAATGATTTCACCTTGTGCTGTGTAAAGAGGTGAAGAAGCCTAAATGTGTCCTGAAGCCTCAGAATCACAGGACTTCAGAACACTTTTTATTACTGCCATCTTTGAGCTTATAATGTACAGGATGTTTCAAATGGCAGTAGATATAGGAAGAGTGAGATTTTATGGCCCCGCACATCCTGAAAGACGCCTTTCTGCATGAGGAATTCCACTTACAGCAAAGAAATTCCTCACAGCTGAAAATGCTGAGCTGTGCTATAGGGCTGCCAGAGTGTGGTTTCTTCTGTTTTGAACTCCTCCTCCTCCTCCTCCTACCAGGTAGTTAGGAAAGGTCAGGTGTATATTGAGAAAACAGGAGGCTGGTCGGTCAAGCAAATCCCAAGGCGCTTTATTCCGATTCCAAGAAATAGAGCCGGAATCCCATGCACACCCCAGAAAATAAAAACTCCCTGAAAATAGAGACCAGAACCCTCTGATCTCCCTGGGGATTCAACACTTTTATTTGCAGTGATGATATCTCTAAGAAAGTAAGGCAGCTGTTGATTCACAAACCCTAATGGGAGTTTCAAGGGTATTTGCTCAAGTGAGTGAAATCCTGAGATCATGACTACAAATCTTGGCAATTGCTCAATGGCTTTTATTGCAGTTCTGAAGCTCATCTCTGCTATTTCCCATGTGAAAAACAAAGCCCACACAGGTTCCTTGTGCTGCATTAGCATTCTCCCACCTGAAGTTCCAACTTCATCTTGATGTCCCACATATCAAGATGGAAACTCCAAAGAAAAATCTGCATTCCCTGTTTTTTCTAAGGCAGCAAAAAGATATATATAGCGATTGAAACTGAATTTTAAAAAAGCTTTTGAAGCAATCCAAAGCTCTGACTTCTTCAGGAAGTCAGGAAACTATTCAGAGTAGAGACACCTTATAGAGTCAACAAGAGGTTCTGCTGCCAGCAGAGAGTGGGGGAGGATCAAGCCATAAAAGAGGGAAAACAAATTTCCTCACACCAAGACTTGTTGGCAGTCATTGTGCTGGAGTTAGGACCCATTTTTCTCCTGTCATAGGTAAATGAGACAGATGTTTAAGGTGTCAACAGTACCAATACAGCTGTAACCTTCCTGGTGATCACCTTTACTGCTGCAGAACATCCTACAGGAGCACAGGCCTTTTCAGTGTCATTCCCTGGGGGATTTACTTCAATAAATTATCTGGATACAGTAGCTCTGGGGTTTTATGTAATTTCTTTGGCTTGTCTTCATGGGGGTGAATCTTTCTTGTCTTTTAACAATTCTTCATTCATGTTACCTTAGTGTATTTTGGTCTAAGGATACAACTTTTCTTATAATTTGTTCAGGGGATTGAATTAACAACTGCTTGAATGGAGTAGTCTTATTTAATTCACTTTTAGAGAGACTTTCCATCAAGTTCAAAACATTGTGGTTAATGCTAAGTTATTCACTTTTTTAAAAAGAGCGATTTTTTTTTTTAATGAATCACCTTGAAAGGCTGAAAGAATTACATCATTTCAGGCTCTGCCCACTCCTTTTAATTCCCACTGAGCTTTCAGACTGGCTTTGGAAATATGAGACAATTTTTTCCCAGCAAAATCTTAGGCCTTTGCAATCATTTGTATCGCTGTTTGATCTGCAAAATCTTGATTTGGACTTCCTGGCAGATTTGTACTGAACAGCATCTCTAATCCCTTTTAGGACACATTTCATAGGCTGAAAGAAAGGGATTTTTTTAATATAGGCAAAATTTTAAAAAGGGTTTTATCCAAAAGATTTTCCCCTAACCCAATCCTCTTTAAAACACGAAACCCAACACCAAGTAGACACTAATTCCAATTTGTAACAAAACCAGGGGAAAGGGGGAGTGCCAGTGGTTATGCATAATTCTCCATATGAGCCAGACAACTTAATAACACCACTTATTAGAGAAGCCTTAAAGGTAATCCCATTAAAACTATTCAGCAGAACACTGATATTTTTCTGAAATCTGCTTGGAAGCAGACAGGATTACTCGAATGAAATGTGAGCAGCTTTCCAGTAAACCTCATCCCCCCACCTCTCACGCCCCAAGGCTGCAGACCTTGACGCTCCATCGTTCTCTCCCCGGATGGGTGAGGCAAAATTACGACTCAGAAACAGGGAGTGATGGAGAGATGGATGTACAGCCTACAGCTCTCCTCATCCTGGCAGGATGTGAGACCTTGATAACCTTTCCACAGCTTTCTTTCCTGGCTCTCTGTAGGGGCAATTTAGGTAAAATAGTCAGGCCATGGAGCAACTAATTTCCAGCAGATTATTGGCCAAATGTGTATAAGGGTACAGCAACAAACGTTAGGGAGACCACAACTTACTGTCCAAGTGGCCTTGTGTGGATATTCTTCCCCCTTATCTTCTTCAACTCTGCCTGCCTCCCCATCCAAGGAAATGCTACAACTTGAACATGTGAGGCGTTCCTATGATGGTTGGTGGTGAATCCTCTCTGCTGAGAACAAGCAGTGGCGGTTTAACAGAAGTACGGAGAAGTTCAGAATGACAGGAAGCCATGATCTTGTTTGAACCTGAGAAAGGGTGAATTTCTGTTTTAAAGAACCTTATCTAAACAGTGCTTAAGGAAGGAAACCTTGTGAACCCTTGTTAAAAACTTATAGCTATAATTTAGAAATTCCTTTCATCTAGCATGAAGGGTTTTTTTGCCTGGAAGAAACAAGGATGCAGTGTTCTCATTTGCATGGACTGTGCCAACAAAATAGGGATACTTTTGGCAATGTTATTTTCACTTCTTACTTCTACTCTTTTAAATGTCTGCATTTCTCTTGGATCTTCAAAACTCTCGAAGATCCACACAAATATTCCTCGAAAATGAGCAGTTTCTTCTGATTTTTATGTTAGATATGTCTACTTTATTTCTGTTTAACAATAGGACAAGATAACTGTGTAAACATTCTACACATAGTTTAATCCAAAGTTACAAGGATATCTACTTTCCTTAAAGGTGTCCATAATTATATAGCAAAATTATGAAGAAGGTAATTAATCATTTTAGAAACTGGGCTGAAATACCACATGGCTCTGATTTAGGTTTGGAAAAGGGAATGTCATTGATCCAGAGGACTCTGTTTTAGTTCAATTTAGCCTGCTTTCGTTTGGGACAGTTTACTGGAAGCTGTAGCTGGGGGGAAGTTTGTGCACCAGTCCAGGGACTCCCTCTAGACATTATTCAGCCATCTCTGCCATTTCTCCTATGCTCTAGAAGTGGAATTTTTACCTGGCATTTGGCTAGGCGCTGGGACTTGTTTTTTCCATAATTAAAAGCAACTCTCCGCTTCTAGCAAGATGATGGCTGGATGGGTCTTTCCCTTCATGGCCCTGCTGAATTTGGCAAGGTACTGGGAAGACTGGAAAATGTTGTTAAGCCTTTACAAAGTGGTTTGTCTGCTGGCTAAAACAGGTCAGAAGCTGCTCATTTACTGGTCCACTATTAAAAAACAAAGAAGAAATGCCTCTGTATTTCTGAATGGTGCCTTTTATTAATGAGTTTAATGTGCTTCAAAAATCACTGTTTCACTGTATTTGTTTTGACTGACTGGATTTTCCCTACTTGGACACCAACCCTGCTGCAACTGGTGGCTTACTGGGTGCTTCTGTAAAACAGTCCTAATGCACAATGGGACACTCAGAGCTGCTTTTAATGCTGTAGTAGTGGCTCAGGTTCGATAAATTAGAGAGAGGGATGTGCTGATCATTCTCTCTTTTTTACAGGAAAACACAGACTTTCTGTGCCCTTCTGTTAATTCTGACCTGGGTATTTGGGTAACCTGAGACCAGGTTTACTGCTCTTTTCCTCCTTCTTCTGCCTGCTGTCTCTTCCTCGGTTGAACTTTGATTTCCTTTTGGCCTGAGGCAATTGAAGTCAAGGCAAGGAACAAAAGGTAGCTTTGCCAATATCATGGTGAGCAGAAAGGAAGGAGGGTGTTACTTGCCTTGAAAATAAAGCAGTTGTGTCCATCTGCATGCTCTGCCTGGCTAAAGACAGCAGGGTTTCCTCTGTGGAGTCTTTCCATACTGATCATCTGTGCCATACTGGAAATATTCCCATTTGGGTGGCTTTAGCATAATTCCTCAGTTCACTGCAGACAGTGTCTTTTCCTCTCAGCATAAGGATTTTACTTCTAATTTCTCCAGAAGCTGTGGATGTTTATTTGTATTTATGGCAACTTTTCCTTCACAGTGAGCATTTCATTTTGCCTCAAATTGGCCATCAGATTTCTTACAGCTGGAAGTAAAGTGGTTCTGTCCATGTAGAATTAGGCATATTTCAAGCGAAACTGATTATTGGTACTGATTAATACTTGATTCAGGACCAGCTTGGATGGGGCCCTGATCAATCTGGTCTAATGGAAGGTGACCCTGCCCACAGCTGGCGTTGGAGCTAAATGATCTTTGAGGTGCCTTCCAACCCAAGCCCTTCTCTGATTCTGACATTCTGTTGTAGATAGAGGTGAATCTGTGCTGGATTCAGCACATTGTTTCTTTTTGCTAACTGTCAAGCAGCTGGATGACCTGGAAGTGAGTGCTTCTTATCAAATAAATTGATATCTAAATTACTGTTCTCCAAAGCAAAACAAGAATGTACCAGGGTTTCTGGGAAGGCTCATTTCATTCATTGGTCACACATGGTTCCTTTCAAAAATATAATAGATAAAGTGCTGCTTAGGGATGTTTTTCTCTACTTGCCTTCATGCTATGCACTTTTGATTAGAGGTGATTGAATAATTTATTTCAAATTGCTTATTGGAAGAGGTTTGCTTCATTTCCTATCATCCTGTGCTGGTTTTGCATTGATTGACATTTAGTAAGCAAGGAAGAGTAATGTATTTTCAAATTATTATTAAAATTATTGTACACGTGATCCTCTGAATAGTTTCAGTGAAAAATTCCTGGTCTAAAGCTTACTTGGAAAGAGATTTGTCACAAAAGAGGTAGAACCACCAAAATAGCATTTTGATATTCAAGGCTGTAGGCTGGCTTGGAGTGGATGAACAGGTCTCTTATTTTCTTCCACGCCTTGACTGCCTGTTAACCAGTCTGTTATTGGTTTTCTAATGTAAACACACTTGTGTTTTACAACATTCACTTTGTAAGTATTCTCCACAACTCATTGAAAGTGTGCTATTTCTATAAACATCCTTGCTACTGATTTCATTTGAAGTGATATTCACTGGTAAATAAATGTAGGCCGTGCAAGAAGACATGAAAGAAAAATCCCTTGGGGAAGGAGTGGGGGTAAATTGCAGAGATAACATATCTTTTGGAAGCTTTTATATAAATAGACCTACAGATTTCCACATATTTATCATTGGAGGAGATTAAAACTTTTGATGTGCAGTTACCATTTCACATGAAAGCAAAAGGTAGTTTTTCAATTGCATTTGGTCCTTATAATTCAAGTGCTGACAATAGCTGGAAACCTAATTTAATGCACCTTTTATAAGATCTTCAAGTACTCTGTGGAAATTCCCCCCTCCCTTTGTCTGGCTGTGGTTTCATGTCCGTGGGCCCATTCCTAGCAAGCCCTTCACATGCCAGTGGCTCTCCTCTCCCCTGTTTACTCTCTGGAGCTGCTCGACATGCCTACAGCTGCTCCAGCAGGGTGTTTGTTTAATCAACACCATTGCCTGTGGCTTGGACAGCCCAAGAAGGTGAGCAGGCTGCCAGTCTCAGGGCTTGACTCCTTGTCATCCTGTCCCTGCAGGCATGCCCCTGGCACAGCATGAACATCAGTGCCTTTCCAAATGTTTGCCAGGTCCCGCTCAAAGGCCAGCCACAGGTCTGCACTGCCCACAGCCCCCACAATCACTTGCCTGACAGATCCGGATGCCTGCTGCCCTTGTCACCCCTGGCCCCCTTGCAGCCCCTTCTGTTTCACAGCAACCTCTAGAAGGGCAGATACCCTCTGCAGCCTTCTCTGTAATGCCCTGATTTTGGGTGTTCCTAGCAGGTTTTGCTTTGTTTTGGAAAGGTGAGCCATAATGTCCAGGTGAACTGTCACTGATCAGTCTCCATCCAGCCATAGAATCACAGAATGGTTTGGGTTGGAAAGGACCAAAAGGATCATCTTGTTTCAACTCCTCTGCCATGGGCAGGGATATCTTCGGCTAGACCAGGCTGCTCAGAGCCACAGCCAACCTGGCTTTGAACACTTCCAGGGATGGGGCAGCCACAGCTTCTCTGGGCACCCAGGGGCTCACCATCCTCACAGGGACCAATTTCTTCCTAATATCTGATCTAACCCTGCCCTCTTTCAGTTTAAAGCATCTTCCTCTTGTGTCTTCTGTGCAAAGACTCATGATAGATCGGAAAGGAGGGTGGTAGAAGATCACAAAAGCCATGGATCACCTTCCCTGCCATTGGCCAGCAAGTTTCCCTCTTACCTGCTTACCCCTCCCCTTCCCTGGGCTCAGAGGGGCACCAAGGTGCAATTGTGGGAGTAGCAGAAAGGCTCCTAGGGAACAAATTCCTGAGAGTGCTGCTATCCCATCAGGGTAAAGCGAGAAGTTCCTGGCCCTGAATGCAGGAGGATTTTGGCTGTGGTCAGGAAGCATGCTGCATTCAGAGGGTTAGGGGGAAACTTCAGGAAAAGTTTTAGTTTCTTAGGAATTCTCTGCAGCAGGAGCTCCTGAGCAGCTCACTTCCCCAAGGCTGAAATCAGTCCAGTGCATTCAGAAGAGCACAGGAATGACAGGAAGCTGGTGAGAGGGTCAGGAGGAAAGGGAGGCTGTTGGTTTCCTGGATGACCTTAGAACAATATGATTGCTTATATTAACTTGAGCATTTGCCAAAGAAGCAGTTGCAGCAGTCCACAAACTCCTCATGATATTGCAGAGAGGATGATTTAATGAGAATAACAATCTTTCCTGTGATAGCAGTCAGGAATTTTACCCCACCTCCACCACAAGACAAAAGCTCCTCTTGGGTTTTTCCATTTCATCAGTATGACACAGAGAAAGCAGCAGGCCTTCAGCAGGAAAAAAAAAAAATCAGCATGTTATAGCAGTTCTTTAAATGAAAAAGGGAAGTTTTGCTTTGCCCACCTCTTCACACCACACTTGTCAGCTGTGCTGGGCCAGAGCTGAGGGCAGGGTGAGGGCACAGCCTTGCCACGAGGCAGGGTCATCTCACATACCCTCTCCCTCCTCCAGTTTAAGGAAAAATGCCATAAATGCAATTAACAAGGAACTTTTTTACTTTTAATCTGGAGAGAAAAAAATGTAGAAAAAGTTCCCACACGAGTATTTCACAAAAGCTTCTTGGCACAATAAATTAAAAGATCAGAAATTTGTCACATCTCTGCATTTTTTTAATGAGCGCACGATCCAGGACCCTGAACACAGATTTTATGTGGAGATTTCAGTAATTCCTTGCAGTCATTTCAGTAGCAATTTCACGGTGTAAATTCCAGATACAGAGGGAGGAGGAAAGGACTTTAAGGACAATCACAGCTTTCCAGAGTATTACAGCATCTCTCATTTTTGGAGTGGTTTTTCTTTTTTTTTTTTTTTAGTGCACTATCCCTGTTCAGGTTTCCTTCTTTTGTTCTCTTCCTCACTACACCCTTACCTTCAAAAATAACGTGCTTCTGTGCCTTTGTTAAAGTGCTATGAAACACAGAGGCCAGGCTACAGAGGGTGTGATAGCTGATGGTCATCTGGGGTGTGGTAGTCAGGTTGTGTACAGTGTGTTTCTAAGTTTAGACCTGTTGCTAAACTGAGTGGCATCTCTCCTCTCAGCTGAAAAGGGGAAAGTGGATCTAAGCCTGAGAAAGCAACCCCAAATTTTCCAGCTTCTCTTTTATGAAGATACTTTATTTTCCTTAATGAAGAGAACTGATTCACATTCCTGTTTGGTTTGGTAATTTCAGGGATACATACAACCTTCTTCATGTTTATTTTTCAACCTGTATCTTTCCAGTTTGTACTTAATCCACTCAAGTTTAGTAAATTTATTTCCTGCAGTGCCCCACTAATCCATTTTGTCTCGAGGCTAACAGAGGGCATGAGACAAGAGCAGCTGTGGTGACAGATCCTTTTTTTGATGTCTGTGCCGTCACTAGCTCTTCACTCATGTGCACTTTTTAAAGGTAGACCTCATGTGAAGGTTGGATGGAGTCTTGAGAAACCTGGTCTAGTGGAAGGTGTCCCTGCCAATGGCAGGGGTTTGGAACAAGAGGTCTTTAAGGTCCTTTCCAACCCAAACCAAACAGTTATTCTATGAATCCACAGGTTGCATGTTTTCCCTGGCAAATCCTTGTTTTATTTCAAGTCCAGAAAAGGCACTAGATCTACATGAAAGCATTGCCCAAGCCAGTTGTCAAACTTAATTCCCTTTTTTTTCCCCTTTTGGCCTTGCAAAATACATGCAAGTTTGTATAACTGCTTTTTTATGAAATCATTTGTAAAGTTATTTTAAACAGCTGAAAGTACTTTGCTTTTTCTTCCAAGAATATTACTCCAGTCAGAGATCAAGCACAGACATTTTCAGCTGAAAAGATAAATATTTGGAAAAAGAGCCCTACATTTTGCAGAGGGGTCAGTGAACCTCACAATCTTGGTGCTTGATGACACTTGGTGGCTCAAAATGGGCTGTTTTAAAAGAAAAGCAAAGATCCTGATGAACCATTACACAGTGGGCATCTCTCATCCCCTCTCCCAGTGCTCTGCTGCTTCCTTGGCTAGCTGGGAAGTGAAGTGAGCAGTGGAGCTTTTCTCCCAGTGCCTTGATTCCTGGGATGCCAGGCTGCTCTCTCCAAGGAGTGAATATCAGCTGGTTCCTCACGAGAGCCGCAGGCACTCAGCAATTCTGGCCATCAGCTCGCCTTAAAGGCTTAAATATAGTTTTAGTTCATGCTTCTCTATGTGAAGCTATTGATTGCTATTAAAAAAAAAAAAAAAAAACAAAAAAACAAACAAAAAACACCAAGTCAAAAAACAACAAAGAAAGCATAAACAAATATATAAGCAAACAGCCCCAAAGCAGGCAGTGCTCTCAGGTCTGTCCATGTTGGCCAAAACAGATGTTTTACCCAGCTTGGCAATATTTAAGCTGCAGACACTGCAAATAGTTTTTTGTGGTGATGTTGCTTCTTGTGCTGGGCCATTCTGGGAGCCCTGATTTCAGGCTGGGGGATGGCTCAGACTGGGCTAGTTCTGGCTGTACACCAAAACTATAACCTGGTGGAGAGGAAGGCATTCTCCTGACTCAGACCATGGTCATCACCTGGGATTAATTATCCTGTCAACTTCATTTCTGGCCAGCCAGTCAAGCCACTGCTTTTTCCAGTGGTTAGGCTGTACCCTCTGTGACTGTAGCAGGTGATGCTTGGTGGAAATTTGGGCATTTTTGTCTCCATTGTTACATTTTGCCTAATTAAGCTTCAGCAGCAAAGGAGGACTAGGGGTCATACTTAGGGGGTTTTTTTTGAGTCAGGGAATAATGACACCTGAAAGAGCTGTCATTTTGTAAAGATGTTTGCTAACAAATGCCTTTCTTACATCCCTTCTGGAAGCTCAGGGGGAAACTTCCAGCTCCTGATGGCTCTGGATAGACCATCCCTCCTCCATATCCCTGAAGAACTCTGGCATTAGGGCGAGTGGTGCTGTGGCTGGTGTGCGTGTGTTCTGTGTGCAGTCCCAGAAACCAGGCAGCTGCTCAGCTCCTGCTACATCCTCTCCAGGTTTTGAGAAACTGGCAGCTACTCCACATCTCACAGGCTTCTGTCCTGCTGTCCAGTTTGGTTGAAACTGACAGACAGACAGACAACACGGTCTCATATACAGGGTTTCCTTTGGAAACCAGACTAAAAATAACACAGTGATAAATGGAGCTTAACTGGGAGGGAACTGATGGAGAGGGGAACAAATGTGACCATCCCGTTGTTATTTCACATGTCTGGATATCAGCAACAGCCTCTCAGAATAATTCTAGTGATGTGCTCACTTGAAACAGAGCATACAGATCCACCTCCTTACCCAGATCTCAGTGAAAATTAACATCCAGGTAATTTTAAACCCTAAAATCCCCCGAAGATTTTAGCTGGGTTTGGATAGTGTCCAAGAGTATCCTAATCTTTTCTTTTTGACTTCCTTGCAACTATATCAAAGATAACAATTATATGTTCTATTCAAGTAAGCAGAAGTATTGCTCTCAGTGCTTCTGACTACTATTAAAACATTCCTGTGAGTTTGTGATCTCTGGGCATCCTAACTGGACAGGTATTCAAGAGGTCCAACAGCAAGAAAACAGAAGAGAAACTGAAAAGAGGAAATTGACAGCATAAATGATCCTATGCAAAAAAAAAAACAAAAAACAAACAAACATCCCCACCACACAAAACCTAAAAAATTAAGGGCAGACATGAAAAAAGAATCGTTTTTGATAGCTTGGCAGAAAATTTTGGAAAGAAAGTGGAGGTATATTGAAATGAAACAGCAAACAAAACTCTGCCCAGATCATTCTGTCATTGCAAGACAGCTTGAAATGTTCTAGATTCCCTTGTGGGCTATTCATCCTCTTGTTTAAATTCGAAAGAATACCAAAGGTGGCTATATAGATTTTTTTTTCAACACTGTAAACTGCTTTGTAAGCCTTTTCTCCTTCAGTATTGAGGAGAAATTAAGAGTAATCAAAGCAGTTTCCCAGACTTTAAATCTGGAAGTTTTACATTCTTAGAGTTCTCTAGGATTTTGTCAAAGTACATAAATTTTGAGTTGCTTAATGGGCTAACATGAAATCCAATTCTGATCTAGTTTGATTTTTTATTTATTAAGTATACAGAGGCAAAAGTATTAGAGACAGATTCCCAAATAGAAGAATGTTCAGTATTCCTAAGACAAGGAGTAGTAATTGCCTCCTATAAGAAATTAATTACACTGGAATAAAACAGAGATAGCAGACAGTGTGTGATAAAAAGAGAGAAAATGGGATGATGTCATATTAGGGAGGAGTGGTTTCTCCCCAAAATTTAACCTCCCCATGAAATTTTCAACCATAGAAAGAAACTGATTTTTGGAACCGACCATATATTCATTAGCTTTGGCTAATGCTGATTAAATCATGGCAAAGCAAACACAAGCAGCAATGAGTTTTGCAGTAAATGATCCCAGCACACAGTTTTCTCTTTCAGGCAGCCGACACAGGAGCCACAAAGCTGTGCTCAAATGGGAGTAGCTGAGAAATGGAAGCAAATACACCTCCAAGAAAACCTGTTCATAGGGATTTTTTCACTTCAATGTATCCCATCCAGATGCTGAAAAAGATGTACAGATTCTGAAGAGCTAAGCTGCACAGTCTTTCCCTGATTAAATTAAAGTACACTTACTACATTTGACAAAAGGAGAACATAAGATCCTCTACAACAACAAACATTCAGAGAATAGGCTGCTTATTGTTTGTTGATGATGCATTCAGAATGTACAAATTTGTGGAATGAATTACAGATAAAAATAGGAAGCCTCCAGTCCCCAGAAAGCTGCTCTCCTCTCCTCTGCCCCACCACCTCTGCCAGTAAGCCCAAGTCCATCACTTGTAATGTCCTGGTACAAAATGAGGCAACTAACTCCCTAACATTCCCTCTGTGCTGAAAGCCACAGGTCAGGCACCCTTTTTAGAGTTTGACCTGGCAGGGTGGTACCATCTAAAGCTATCTAATTGCAAGTGGGTTGAAGGTACCTGACTTCATTTTGCTTCCCAGGAAACTCTCAGTCATGGGCTCTAACTTGCATTACCTATTCATGTTTCCAGGCGCTAAGATGCCCCTGCAAATTGTGCTCATTGAGTTGGAAATTGAATCTTGTGGATATGCTGGAGCTTTAACAATGCAGACAGTGGATGGCACTCTCTGGGGCAAAGAGATCACCCAGGGAATCCTGAAGAAGGGTTTGAGCAGTGTATAACTCTCATTCCTGGCTCCAACACTTACATTCACACAGGACCATACGTGACTGGCCCTCACACAAACATCTTTTGAAAATCTCCGCTTGTTGTCTCCCAACTCAGGCTCGTTTATCCAAGGAGAACTCCCTCTCTTCCCATGCAGGCAGCTATTCCATATAGGAGTGTTTGTGTGTTCTGCCCAGCTGTATGTGTTTGAATATGTTGCCAGACAGAGCCATTCCAATGAAATCATTGGACTGTTATTTGGAGGGCTGAAATTTCACCCACTTCATAATTTATTTTACTCTCTCCAGAGCCAGTCCATCACTTACTGACTGGAATGTGTTGCCAGCTGTCACAGCACACTAATGCTCCTTGGCTAAAAAACTTCAAAGTCTGGTAAGCTGTCCCAATGGGGAGGGGGAAAAAGTTGGCTGATGCGTTTGGTGTTTCTCCACAACAACTCACTCAGTTGCTTACCAGGCGTGCACAAATCCCTGTTTCCCATACACTGCAACAACCAAACGACCAGAAAACCAGGCTGCTGTCCCTCATCTCTGCCAGACAGCACCCATAAGTCTATCACAGGACTTGACATCTGTGGGAATGGGAACCACTTCCAGCTTCTGTGTCCTTGTGTTGACGTGGGAGTTTTTTCCCTATTAAATATAATATCTCATCTCATCTGGAGAGAGACTTAATCTGGATCAGAAGAAATGGGAATCACAAATGGGAAAGACAAGGAAAGAAACCATCCCTAACTCAGCCAAAAGGATAATTTTGGTGGTGGACACTTGAGTTTTTCAATCAGTTTAGGCTCTGTCTGACCCTTGGACCGTTTCCATTTTAGAGGTTGTCCTCACATCCTTGTTTTACAGTGCTTGGAAGTTTGCAGTGATTGTTGTGATGATGGGACAGAGAGGCTTTTGTGTCTCAGTGTGCATTTTCCTCCCAGTATCATGGGAGCACTGTTTATGAGCAGCAGAAGGGTTTGGAAATGAATGCCACTGATGTGAAGGAATGCAGAGTTTGCAGCAAAGCTATTACCAAAGCCAAGAGGGACATGGAGGGCTTTTGTTGTTGCCTTTATGTCTGCAGGGAAGGGCAGGCTCTGGAATCTGTGTGGATCGCCCATTGCAGCCCTGAACTTGATGAGAAGGAGGATGGGAAGGAGGGGAGAGGAGGAGGAGGTTTTGGGGAAGGAGCTGTGTCTTCTCAGGAGCAGGAGACCTGGGTGTGCCAGCAATTCCAGGTACACTGATAGACGTGCTTAAATCCAGTCCTGTTGTTCATCCTTCATTCTCCCACTGCACTGGAGAGATTTGTTCAAAATCAGGCATTCCTGCTGTAACCCCAGAGCTTTGATCTTACCTCGACTCTATTTTCATGACAAGGTTGATAGAAAACTGTTGGCCTTAATTTGTGACTTTCAGAAGATTAATGGTAACTGGTCACCACCTCATTTATTTGCAAGTGTAGCATAAAGGGAGCACAGATTTCATCAAAGGAATTGGCAACAGGTTATATGTTACACATAATCTCCACCAGCTGCAATTGCAGCTATCTGATATCTTATACTTCAGTTACACGATGATATCTCTCGTCTTCCTTCACTGTTTTTCTTAGATATTAATATTTCTTAGTACTTTTCTAAAAATAAAAAAAGAAAATGAGAGAGAAAACAATCCCGTTTCCTCTCCACTGCCATTTCCCTCTGTATATGAGGGCCTGTTCTTTTCCCCTTTGACCACCACTTTCTGTTTCCTTCATGCAATCCTCCCACTCAGTCCCCTCTGCAATTTGATAAAAAAGACTCATTTCCCAGCTGTAGCTTTCTAAATGCTGTGCTTTAGTGGTAAAGCATAAATCTCTGAGCTTGCCTTGCTCTTTCTCTTTCTCTATGAAATATGAAATACACCTACTCCTGTCTGAGCCATCAAAGGGTGTCACCAAAACATCAAAATATTACATCAGTTGGCTGAATTTCTTCATCTTTTATTAATTTTGATGTATTTGCTTTCCTTTTTATATGTTATCAAAAGCTCTGCCTTTTTGTCTCTTTAAAGTTGTACACATGATGTGTACGGAAGGAAGGCAGGAAGGCAGGAAGGCAGGCAGGCAGGCAGGAAGGAAGGAAGGAAGGCAGGAAGGCAGGCAGGCAGGAAGGAAGGAAGGAAGGCAGGAAGGAAGGCAGGAAGGAAAGCAGGAAGGAAGGCAGGAAGGCAGGAAGGCAGGAAGGCAGGAAGGCAGGAAGGCAGGAAGGCAGGAAGGCAGGAAGG